>JAJIYU010009583.1:0-16971 GCA_030144865.1 Tinospora cordifolia | reverse complement strand
ACATCATCACACATGCAAGATTTATTCAAATTAAAATAAAGAAGTAAAGGTTAGAAGTCACTTCCACCTTAAATGCGTCCCTTCTGCGCACCTCTGAAATTCGGCAGAGTTCCGTTGCTTCAAGTCTTCCAAACACTCAAGAATTCTTAAGAACACTCAAGAACACTCAAAAATACTCAAGAACACTCAAGAATACTCAAGAACACTCAAGAGCACTCAAGAATAGTTCAAGATCACTCAAGAACTAAGGGGAATGCCAAGAAGAAGGCTAGAAGGATTCAAGAGGGACTAATATGCTCTTGAATTGGGATGAATGAAATTGTGAGCATGAGGGTCCTTTATATAAGCTTCAAACTAGTGTGAAATGGCAAGTTTTTTGGTGGGAAACTTGCAAAAATTCAAATTTTCGTGCCCCCCAAGCATAGAAAAATAGTGGGTATTTTTTTTGGAATTTTTTGGAGTTTAGAAACATTTTTTTTGGATTTTTTTGAACTTTTTTTTCAGATTTTAAATCGGATTTTCTGTTATTATTTTCGGAGCAAATGATCATGGTCATCAGATCGTTCTCGATCGCTGCATCAGATCTCGATTTGGCGGGTTGAATCTAAACCGGTCGATGTTCCTCGAGTTTCGCACGTTATTCTTGAATTTATCAGATCTTCGAATCTCATCGCTCCGATCTTCCTCGATTCATGCATTGATTCGCGATCTACCGAACGCAAATTCGAACTGGACGCTTGGATTGGCCTCGAGACACGCATATCGCTGCTATCAGAGTAATCGTCTTTGATGTAGGTCGTTAGATTAACCTCGAGCACAACACGTTCGCGATCACGATTTAGCGCCTTCGTTCTGAGCCGTTGGATCGCACAGATCGTCCTCGAGCTTCGTGTGTGGTCCGATTTCGCGATGATCGTCTCGCGCTTGTGATCTGGGCCATTAGATTGAGTCGACCGATCGTGAGCCGTTCGATTTGCGTGATGCGGTGCTCCTGAACGTCGTTTAGGGCTTTGATCTCATTCGTTGGATCGAACAGATTGAGTTTGGACCGTTGGATGCAGTTTTTAATTACCAAATCACTTTTTAAAGCTTCTATAATCCGAAGTTTTGCCAATTAGACACTTCTTATTGATAAAAAATTGATTTTCTGGTATATTCCCTTCCATTTTGATAATTTGATAAATTTTTCTCCTTTCTAATTATTTAATATTGCATTTATTTTATATATTTCCATTTCTTTAATATGTTTAATGCTAATAATTAAATAATTTGTATTTTTCTATTTCCATGTATTTTTATTTATTTTCTATTTCATTTTCAGATAATAAATTATGTAATTATGAATTAATACTTATATAATGTTTGATTTAATTTTTTTAAAAAATACATGTACACTTCATTTTTATTTAATTGCACATATTCCTATAATATGTAGTATTAACATTTATGGTGCTAACACATACCTTATTCATACACATATTAGTCAATATGTGTAAATATTTTATTTCTATTTATTTCTTAAGCAATTCCTTAAATTTTATAATTAATTCTACTAAACCTTAATTTTTATTTAATTATTAAATTAAGGTCTTATTTGTCTATTTTATATTATATTTCTAATATATTTTATTTTTTATGTGCCAACCCACAATTTGCACCCGAAAATTTCTTAAAATCTTTGAAATTATTTTCACTTGATTTATATCATTTAATTTCCTCAAACTTATTTATTTATTATTTGACAAAATTCTGGGGTATTACAGACGGTCAAGTAAAATGGGGCTTGGGAAATCATAGTTGTCGAGACATTTGCAAAATTGGTTGATTGCAATGAAATCTCTAAGTGGAAGTCTGTGTCGATGGGCAAGGATGGTATGGGATGCTTGAACTTGGAGGCACAGATGGAAACTTGAAAATTTTCTATGCTAGCATGAACTTGGTTGACTGAATGATTGAATGATTGATTGAATGCACGCTTTACTTGTTTAAATCCATGAAAATATATAAATCACATGCATTTTTTGATTTTGAGACCAAAAATCCCATACCCAACAACATTAGAGGGCTTGAAACCCTCAAACAGAACTTGGAAGAATAAACTGATAGATCATTAAATAAATACAGAACCTAGAGACATAAATTTAGAGTAATGATAACACAGACGAAACAAACACCTGAGGAAGCAAATACTAAAAAGATTTTTGACTTGTAGATAATGGCCAGATTCAAGAGATATGCTACCAGAGCTGCCATGTCTGACGAGACTTGACTGCAAGAAGATGAGACACACACTGGTATATCGAGACTCAGATTGAGCATATGATGATAAAAGTCACAAAGAGGGTCATGGAATAGATTATAAGGGCCTCACTTCAGATTATACCAGAGGCAGTGCCACAATCGTAGGTATTGGAAAAGATTCGAGCACAACAGCCAGTACCAGTACTCGAGGTCCCAGCTCGTCAAAGGGCACAAGAAGGTAGGGAAGACAAAGAATAGAAGACATGTTGATGGAGTTGCAGAAACTCTACCCGTTTCAATTTGATGAAACTTTTGATTGCATGACGGCAGACCATTGGTACCAGGAGTTGGATGAACACCTAGATGTAGAGGGGCAACGGGTCATTGTAAAGTGGTGTTGGCTACCCATCAGTTTAAGGGACTGGGTAGGAGTTATTGGAGGATGCTAAAGGCAGATCCAAACACTAACGTCATAGAGATGAATTAGGAAGAATTTAGGGAAGTGTTGAATGAGAAGTTCTTCCTTGAAGCTACACTAAGAAAGATGCAATCGAATTTTGTTAGGTTGAATCATAGAGACATGACAGTAGCCAAATATGAGAGATCAAATTTACTGAACCAGCCAAATTTTCACCTGATCTGATCAGGGAGGAGAAAATGAAGTCTAATCAATATGTAGAGGGTCTCAAGATAAAGATCAAAAAAGTGATAATGCCACTGAGCCTGAAGACGTATAGCAACATCATGGAAAGGGCATTAATATTAGAGCAGGAACTCAACTTTGAACATAAGTTGAAGAATAGAAATAAGAGGCCATGTATTGACAAAGATTACCAAATAAACTAGAAGAAAGATAATACCAGTCAAAACGGTGGCAACAAAGTGACTCAGATTCAGAACCGACCCAAACAAGCCACAGAGGAATAGTTTGAGTAGGTCAAACATCAAAGACTATGCTTCCACTATAACTAGTTAGAACATATCACGAAGTTTTGTTCTACCAAAGCCCAAGCTTACCAAAGTAGCAACACAATCAGGGAAGAGGACAAAATGGATGTCCTCAACAGCAACAGCCCCAATAGAACAACAATTAAGACAAAACTAGAACCAAAGTCATGGGCAAAACCAGGCTCGAGTGTTCGTTGTAGCTGACTTTTAAGAGGAATAAACCCTTTTTTTGGAAGGTACATTCCTATTATCTAATGTTACTGTGAAACTGTTGTTTGATTCGAGTCTACAAAATCCTTTATTTCTAAAAAACTGGTAAATAGGTTACAACTAGTAACAAAAACATTACCTATGACCTTGAATGTATCCACCCCCATAAGAACTACCGTCACCTCAAAAAGACTGTGTAGTTGTGACCTAAGATTTAGAGATAAGCTGGTCTCAGTAAACCTCTGTGTACTTCCATTTTATGGATATGATGTAATCTTGGGGATGAACTAGTTAAACCAGTATCAGGCACATAGATTTTCCTAAGAGGCGAGTAATAATAACATTACCCTCGGGAGAAACCTATAGAATCAATGGTGACATGTAGAGATTACTTCGAAGCCTAATGGTAGCCATGTTGGACTGCTTAAGCCAAAAAGATAAATTCAAGACGCTCTCTGAAAAGGACCCTATGGAGTGAAGGGGAATCCAAAACTTAGAGGTAGTTTGAGAATATGAAGACATGTTCGTAGATGTCTTACCCGGACTACTACCTACTAGAGAAGTAGAGTTCAAGATTGAACTTTACCCTAAAACCAACCCCATAGCTATATCTCCATACAGGATGGCACCGGTACAACTGATTGAGTTAAAAATTCAGCTAGACAAGCTACGAGAGAAAAGATTCAATAGGCCAAATGAATCACCATGGGGAGCTCTAGTGCTATTCATGAAGAAGAAAGATAGGTCCATGAGACTATGTGTTGACTATCAGAAACTAAACTAGGCAACAATGAAGAACAAGTACCCCTACCAAGGATAGATGACCTATTCGATGAATTGAGAGGAGCCACTCATTTCTCAAAGATTAATCTTATGTCAGGATATCACCAATTGAGAATTCGAGAATCAGATATACACAAAACAACCTTCAAGACACGGTATGGACACTTTGAGTTCATTGTGATGTCATTCGGCTTGACCAATGCCCTAGCAATGTTCATGAATTTGATGAACCGAGTGTTTCGACAATACCTTGACCAATATGTGGTGGTATTCGTAGATGATATCCTAACATATGCTAAGTCAGATGCTAAACACTTAGAAAACTTGAGAATTGTGCTGGAAGCCCTTAGAAGAAACCAGCTGTATGCAAAGTTGAATAAATGTGAATTATGGATGAAGATGGTCAAGTTCCTTGGCCATGTAGTATCAATAGAAGGCATCTATGTAGACCTTGATAAGGTGAAAGTTGTCATGAACTGCAAGCAACCAAAGACAGTTATAAAGATCAGAAGTTTCTTAAGCCTATCATAGTACTACCAAATATATGACCAAGATATCTGCAAGTTGGCAAAGGCCATGATCAAGCTAACTAGGAAAGGGGTCAAGTTCAACTGTGATGAGAAGTGTGAACAATCATTCCAGGAACTAAAGAAAAGATTGACTATGAGCCATGACTTGCAGCTAGCCGCCATTATATTTGCCTTAAAGATTTGGAGACACTATCTTTACAATGAGAAGTTTGACCTATTCTCAAATCATAAGAGTCTAAAATATATCCACACCTAGAAAGAGTTGAACTTTAGGCAAGGGAGATGGATAGAGTTCCTTAATGGCTATGACTTCCAACTACACTACCATCCAGAGAAGCCCAATGTGGTGGCTGATGCCTTGAGTAGGAAGTATCAGTTAATTGAAGAGTTCAATCAGGGCATAAACTTAAATGAGAACCAAGCTTATCTTTACAACATGACTTGCCAACTAGATCTTCTACATTAGATTAGTGATGAATAAAGGTAAGATAAGTGCCTCACGAGCCTAATAGAAGGAGTGAACAAGGTAAGCATATTGACTTTAGGTTAGAAGCTGAGAACACCCTAAGGCTTGGAGATAGAATTGATGTGCCTCAGAATGGACACAGTAAGCAATCCACACTAGATGAAGCCAATCAGACCAAGTACAAAATGCATCTAGGTAGTGACAAGATGTATCAAAAGCTCAGAAAGACCTACTGGTGGTGAGGAATGAAGAAAGATATAGCTAAATACATATATAAGTGTTGAACATAACAAACAGGTGAAGGCAGCACACATAAAGCCCACTAGAATGTTACAACTACTCTCAGTCCCTGAATGGAAGTGGGATAACATTCCAATTTACTTTGTTAGTGGATTACCTTAGAACCAAAAAAGAGAAGATATTGTATGGGCATGAAGGTGGCTGATTTTTTACCAATTAGATCTATAAGGTGGAAATGATTACCGTGCTCTTTCGTATTATTTTAGTTTTAAATATGGAATATGATTGTATGCTTATTTGATTGAATAGCTAGGAGCATGTCAGGGTGTGATTATGACATTATTGTGATTGATTGATTTCATGCACGAATGATATGTTGAGTGATATGCCTTATATGATGGGTAACATGTGTTATAATTGTGTACATGTTGAATTTATGTTTTCACAATATTTTGGTTACGTGTGGAAAGTAGAAGACATTGAACATGCTAGAACTTGATCTTGTTAAACACTTTAAGATCACTATAATCAAGAATTAAACCACGTACAGGCTCAGTGAGTCACAATTGATCACTCTGGGTGTTTTCAAATTATGAAATTGATATTATATTTGAAATGGAACACTAGGTTCGACCCTAGTTCCCAGACATTGGATGATGCGCATGACCCCTCCTTGTCATTAGCGCTGGGCACTCGTTGTTTTGATGAGAATACTGAGGATGGTCCTTTCGGTCTGAATGTCAACTAAAAAAAAATTGAATTGCTTGAAACGCCTAATATTTGATAAGTGTTTGCATATTTTGTGTTTTGACTTTAATAATTCTTGAGATGTATTGTGTATGATCCACTAGGCTCTTTGAGCTCACCCCATTTCTTATTTTTCAGGTACCTAGTAGTTGAGCATTGTCGTTGATGAGACGAAGTAGATTGTAATTAGTGGTTGACTTCCTTGATGAGGTTGTTTTAGTCATAAATTTATTATTCTCTTTAGTTAGGCAAGTAGTCGGAGAATCTCCTTTTATTTTATTTATTGAGTTGTTATTTAAAACAAGGCCATGACGCCATATGCTAGTTTGATTATTATTGGTTTAAATTGAACAAATGACATCCCATGTTTTTAGTTATAAACCTATTTGTTATTCATTTATTTACTCATATGATCTTGTGGGATGTGACCAGGTAGGACCAGGAGATTTATTATTGATGTGTGAAACAAGTAATATCTCAGTTCTCGACGATGTCATGTGACAAAAATGAACATGTATGTGTATGTATCTCTAAGTATGAGATCAATGTAGAAATTGTGTGTGTTTCGAGAGCCGAGGTGTTACAAAGGTGGTATCAGAGCTCAGTTGGTAGGTTATTGGGCAAGATGAGAACTTAGACAGTAGAATACTAAGCTAGATGTTCCTTTGATACCAAAAGTAGTATCAGAACTCAGTTAATAGATATACTAGGCAAAGGTCAGAGCCTAGGCTTTAAGGTACTGGGCAAGTTTCTAAGGTATAGACTATGGGTTGCCAGTTCGATGGAGGAACTATGCAGTAGTAATGTTAAGTATATAGGTCAAGGAAAAAAGACTACAATTAGAGACTTCGGTGTTGCCAATGAGGCATGTGGATCACAAATAAAAACTTTTAGGGTATAGGTTAGAGACTGAAAATGTGTGAAAATGAAACACTTGTTTGGTTAGGACACGAGATCAGAAGGATACTGTATCTTTGGTTTCTATGTGGTATGGGACATGTAGAAATTTGAAGATATGGAGGAATCCTGGACTTGGAGATTGACAGACCTTGTTTGGTGAATGGTTGGTGACTTTGGAGGAGCTTGTTTCCTTATGCTTAACTGGTATGAGACAGTTGAGCATAGTGGGGCTTGGGAGACCTTAGTCATCGAGACATTTGCGAAATCGTATGGGTGTAGTGAGATTTCTAAGTGGAAGTCTATGTCGCCAGGCAAGGGTGGTATGGGACATTTGAACTTGGAGGCATAAATGGAAGCTTAAAAGTTTTTCTATGCTAGCATGACATTATATGAATACATGTGTGATTGTTTTGCTAGTATGTTATGTTTGTTTGAATTTTGAAATATGTATATCATGAAATTTTTTATTACTAAGCCCAAATCCTGTACCTAAAAAATATTAGAGGTTTCAAAATAACCTCACATTAGACTTAGAAGAATAAACTAATAGGCCATTGAACAAACGAGAACTTAGAGACATGCATCTAGAGTCATGATAACATGATTGATACACATCTCTTAACATTGTTAATATGTTGATTGTGTAGATGGAATCACAAAGAAGTGGTAACAACAGTAACGACAATCATAACAAGAAAGAATTTCAGTTGGGTTACTGTGATGACCCAGATTTTAACTGAAGATATAACCAACAAAATCCTAGAAACAAGAGTGGTTGGATTGTTGATTCGAATGAGGAAGAACAACACGTGGAGCTCATGCTTAGCTGGGCAGAAGAAATTATAACTTTTCATTGTGGATTGAGGTCTGAGAATAGACAAAGGCTTTCACCGTATGATTTTATGTCACTTCAAGAAATTATGGAAAGAACCAAACAGACTGAAAAAGAACTGTCCACTGAGGGTAACAAATAGATACTTTTAGGAGTAATGATAGAAAGATGTAATAGGAACTAGCCATTTTCTTTGGTACAAAGTTTTGATATTTCATTATTAAGATTCATGTAAAGACTTCAAGTTTCATATATAATGAATAAAATGTTATTAATTTATATTGAGGTTGATAAATTGTTTACATGGAGAGTGATGATTGGCATTATGAGGACTAAATGAAAAAAAATTGATTTGTAGAAAATGGCTAGATACAAGAGGAATGTCACAAGAGCTGCCACTACTAACGAAGCTGAATAGCAGGGATAGGGAACACATGCTAACATTACTAAGACTCAGATAGGGACTGTGTTGACTCTTAAGTTGTTGGCTAAGATCACCACGAGAGTTACTAAGCAAGTCATAAGGGCATTGCCCCAGATGCAGCCATAGGCAGTGGCACAGCCGCAAATACAGATTCAGCACCCGAAGTAGATCCAGAGGCAGCAACAAGCACCCTTACCTGAGGTTCCAGTTTGTCAAAAGGCACATGATGATGGTGAGGATAAGAAACAGAGACATGCTTATGGAGTTACAGAAACTCCACCCATCATAGTTTGATGGCACATCTGACAGCATGACAGCTGATCATTGGTACCGATAGCTTGATTAGCATACAGATATGTTGGTACCGATAGCTTGATAGCTTGATGACAGGTTCTCGTAGAGTTGCACTGGCTACCCATCAGCTCAAGGGACCAGCCAGGAGTTGGTGGAGAATGTTGAAAGTAGATTCGAACACCAACGTTTGACAGATGAGCTGGGAGGAGTTTAAAGAAGTATTTTATGAGAAATTCTTCCCACAGGCAACCCTGAAACAGCTGCAGTCAGAGTTTACTAGACTAACTTAGAGGGATATAACAGTAGCTGAGTATGAAACTAAGTTCACTGAATTAGCCAAGTTTACGGCTGAATTAATCAATGAGGATCACATGAAGGCTAATTGTTTTGCTAAGGGTATGAAGATGGATATTCAGAAGGAAGTGGTGCCCATGGATTTGAAGTCATATAGAGAGGTTGTGGAAAAGGCACTACTAGTTGAAAGAGAACTCAACCTCGAGCAGAGGTGGAAGAACAGGAACAATAGGGAATGATAGAGACTACCATAGGGGTCAGAAGAGGCATAATGGTGGTCGACCTCAGCAACAGTAGAATCAGTCCTAGAAGAATCATAGACCACATATACAATAGGACCATGCTAGAGTGGATACACAATTGGCTAAAAGGTAGGGAACATCTTATCATTGTGGTAAGAGGGGACATATTGCTAGGGATTGTTGGAATAAAGCACCACAGATTTAGAACCATGGTCAAGGCAGGAATCAAGAGGGTCGTGTCCAGCAACAGCCGCAACCACAGCAACAACAGATTGGGCAGAATCAGAACGAAGGACAAAATCAGGCTCGTGTGTATGCTATGGAAAATGGACAGGTGGACCCAGTATTATTTGTGAAGATGAAGGATGGGTCTATGCGATTATGCGTTGATTACAGGAAGCTAAGTAATGTTACTGTGAAGAATAGGTATCCATTACCTAGATTTGATGATCTATTTGATCAATTAAGAGGAGCCACATATTTCTCTAAGATTGATCTAAGGTCAGGATATCACCAGTTGTGTATTTGAGAGTCAGACATTTCAAAAATAGCATTTAGAACCAGATATGGTCACTTTGAGTTCACTGTAATGCCTTTTGGTCTGACTAATGCACCAACAGCTTTTATGGATTTGATAAACTGGGTTTTTAGACCTTACTTGGACCAGTTTGTAGTAGTTTTTTGTGGATGACATCTTGATTTATTCTAAATCAGAGGAAGATCATGTGAGACACTTAAAGATTGTTTTGGAGACTCTTAGAAACCATCAGTTGTATGCTAAATTTAGTAAATGTGAATTTTGGATGAAGATGGTGAAATTTCTTGGGCATGTAGTATATGTAGAAGGCATATCTATTGATCTGGAGAAAGTGGAAGCAGTCATGAACTGGAAACAACCAAAAACAGTTACTGAGATTCAAAGTTTCTTAGGGTTAGCTGTATATTACGGGCGATTCATCCAAGACTTCTCCAAGTTAGCAAACCCTATGACAAAGCTAACTTGAAAAGGAGTCAAGTTTATTTGGGATGATAGATGTGAGCCAGCTTTCCAAGAGTTGAAGAAGAGACTTACTTCAGCCCCGATACTTATCACCCCGACACTTATCATCCCGACTCATGCAGCGGGTTATACACTCTATACTGATGCATCAAGGAATGGTTTGGGTGCTGTACTAATACAGGACGGGGGGGTTATACACTCTATACTGATGCATCAAGGAATGGTTTGGGTGCTGTACTAATACAGGACGGTAAGGTTATTGCTTATGCCTCACGACAACTAAAAGTACATGTACAGAACTATCCCACTCATGACTTAGAGCTAACAGCTACTATTTTTGCCTTGAAGATTTGGAGACATTACCTATATGGAGAGAGATTCGACTTGTACTCGGACCATAAAAGTCTGAAATACATATACACTCAAAAAAAGTTGAACATCAGACAGAGAAGATGGATGTAATTCTTGAAAGATTATGACTTTTTAGCTTCACTACCATCTAGGAAAGGTGAATGTTGTAGCAGACGCCTTGAGTAGAAAATATAGTAAAATTGAAGAAGAAAAAGGTCAAATGTACCAGCTGATAGAGAGTTATAATTTGGGTGTTAGAAAATATGAGGATCAAGCAGTGTTATTTACTATGATGTGTCAGCTAGATCTACTTGAACAAATCAAGGAAGAGTAGAAACATGATAAGCGGATCCTAGATCTTATTGAAGGTATAAAACAAGGTAGACATATTAGTTTTAAAATTGATGCAGATGGCATGCTAAGATTGTGTAACAGAGTTTGTGTACCTGAGAGCGGGCAGAGTAGACAGATGATATTAGATGAAGCACACCAGACTAAATATACTATGCATCCAGGAGGTGACAAGATGAACCAGAATCTCCGCAAGACTTATTGGTGGAAAGGGATGAAGAAAGACGTGGCTACATATGTTTCTAAATGTTTAACTTTTCAGTAGGTGAAAGCTAAACACAAGAGACCCACAGGTTTGCTCCAACCTGTTCCTATACCAGAGTGGAAATGGGACAACATTGCAATAGATTTTGTTAGCAGGTTACCTAAGAATCAGAAAAGGGAAGACACTATGTAGGTTATACTTGATCGTCTCACAAAGGTAGCTCACTTCCTACCAATTAAATCCATAGATCCAATTAGTAAACTGGGTAACGTTATATTAAGGAGATTGTAAAACTACACGGAGTACCCAAAACTATAATATTAGACAAGGATGTAAGGTTTACATCTCAATTCTCGTAGAGTTTGCAAAAATAGTTGGGTATTAGACTAACAATGAGCACAACCTTTCACTCGCATACAAACAGAGAATCAGAGAGAGTAATACAGATATTGGAGGATATGTTGAGAGCATGTGTTCTTGATTTTAAGGACAACTGGAGCAAACACTTGCATTTAGCTGAATTTGCCTACAATAATAGCTATCAAGCAAGTATCCAAATGGCACCCTATGAGGCCTTGTATGGTAAACCTTGTAGGTTACCATCATGCTGGGTAGATCTGGAAGATCGAGTGCTTAACAAACCAGACTTAGTAGAGGAGATGAACAAGCAAGTCAAATCGATTCAGAAGAGATTAGCGACAGCCTAGAGCAGACAGAAGAACTATGTTGATAAATGGAAGATACCCTTAGAGTTCCAAGCGGGTGATAGAGTGTTTCTGAGGGTTAGTCCTCAAAACGGTATTAGAAGATTTGGACACAAGGGAAAATTGTCACCAAGATTTATTGGGCCGTTTGAGATCACAAGGTGAGTTGGAAAATGTGCATATGAGCTCGATCTACCTAATCAGATGTCTTTAGTTCATAATTTCTTTCATATATCGATGCTACGAAAGTACGAGCCTGACCCCTCTCATATCATCCACTGGGAGGAGATACGAGTACAAGATGACGCCACATACGAGGAGTCTGCAATTAGTATATTGGATCACAAAATACAAAGCCTACGAACAAATGACATTCCATTAGTCAAAGTTATTTGGAGGCATCACGACGTTGAGGAAGCAACCTGAGAATTAGAAAGTGAAATGCGAACCAAATATCCCAGTCTATTTACCAGGAGCACCTGATTGGCATTGTTGTGGGTACGAATGATTCAGGTAAGCAACTTCAAATTTTGAGGACGAAATTTAAATTAAGGGGGGTAGATTGTAATAATTGAAAAACAAAAAGTTAAAACTAAATAAATAAATATAAAAAATTAATTAATTACGTATTCTGCTATAACTAGTAGACTACGTGACACGTATTCTAAAACAACTGAGATACTACATTGTATGTATTCTAATACAACTGGGAGCTAGGTATTCTAATACAACTGAGATACTACGTAGAATTCTTTATATAAACCCTAATTCCCTCTATTTTAAAAATATTATAAACTTTTCTACAACCCTAGAGTTGCCAAAGAAGAACAGGGGAGCATCTACAAGTTATTAATAGAGTTCTCAAAGTGCATTCGAAAAGCAAATTGAAAATCAACGGTATGACTTATTCTCTTTTCGTTATGTTATTTAAGAATTGGTTAGAAAAATACTTAAATTGAATTAATAAGCATATATTGAATTGTAGATTGGAAATATATCTAAATAATTCAATAGAAATAAATTTATATTGTATATACGTTAAAACTGATTCATAAATACAAATACTATAATATATATCTATATCATGATGGATTGAGAAAATTGATTAATATATATATATATATATATATACACAATTGATTGTATCAAAAAACCGATTGTCATATGTATAGAAAACTAATTGACATATATGGATTAATATAATAATATGCATTATAGAAAACCGATTGACATGTGTTATTAATATATGTATATATATAACTGATTTGCATATATGGAAAACCGATTGACAAACATATATAACAATTTACATATAACGATTTATATATAATAATGATTCACTACCAATCTTTAATATATATATATATATATATATATAATCGGATGCATATAATATATAAGGTGAATATATATATTAATAATGGTTTTATAACGGATTCAATCCTATATGTAATGGATTAATATCTATAATGGATTTATATAAAAGATTAATCAATTAACAGATTTTATATAATATTTATGCATACATGGGTGAGAGTATAAAATCTGCTAACAGATTCTACATAATATTAATAGATTTATATATGGGTGAGAATATATATAATATTTGTAGATTAACATGTGATTGAAAATCCAGAGGTAACACATGAGGGTCGGCTACCTTTTGGGACCCTGATGGGGGTATGAGGTCCGAAGTGACACCAAACCCTAGAGCCAGTCTAACCGAGGACACCCACGATGACACCCTAAGGCTGGTCATCGCCCCAATATGTGGTTTTGGTCTTAATTTAATCTTATTTAGTTTCACAATCACATCGCAAAACATTATATCATAAATAATATTTCCAACACATGTAAATCAATTATACTAAACATCCATGTAGTTTAAAGCAAATAAATTATGCCTTATTACTTAACATGCGAGCATACAAGTAACTAAACATTCATCATGTTATTTCAGCATCTAATCAAATATTCCAATCAATAGTTACTCAAGAATAAATCCTAGCATGCTCTTAAATGTGTGATCAAAATAATCAATCATCATGTTTAGGATTTAAAATTCAAATAACGATAGGGAGTACAGTAATCACACTCATGATAATTTTCTCGAGTCGCTAGCACCTTCGTGCTGCCCTTCGCCACTCCTTGATTTTTAAACTAAAAAATTAAAATCATTTGTTGAGTCCATAGTCCTTACAATCCATCCACTATAAATTAAAAATATTTTAGGGCTTGAATACTCTTAAACTTTCATATCTATTTTTTTTTCTAACTTAGAATCTTTTCCAAAAATCTCTATTTTTGTTAGACCTCAAAATGAATCTAGTATCAGATGACGAAACCTTAGAATATCCTCCAAGAATATTTTCTATCTCCCAAGAAAATTATTTATATCAAGAAAATAATTTAAATCTCGTATCTCGAACCTCCATAACTCCAAAACTTTCATTCATTCTCGATATCCAATTAATATAATTACATAATAGTATAGAAAGCGGTCATAAATAGAATTGGATTATAATTATCAAAAATCTTTGATAAAAAGGTTCCATCACCAAACTCCCATATGTGTATTTTATTCTAACATAGAACTTCTCTGGAATCATTATTTTTGTGCAAACCCCAAATCACAAATTCAATCTTAAAACCATTTAAAAATTCTCCTAACTCTTAAATAAATTATTTCTACTTTAGTAAGACAACTCCAATATTTGATATTTCCATCTAGACTCCAAATAAATTAATTTTTGACCTCCAAATCTCCACAATCCCCTTACTTTGATATTATTCATCATCCACATTAATTCAATCACATAACAACATAGAAAGCAGTCATAAATGAAATAAGATTATAACTACAAAAATCCTTTGATAAAGATGTTCCAAAATCTCCATTTTCCCATATGGATAATCTCTAACTCACAAAGACCCGTTCTTTGCATCCATACAACTCAATTAAATCAATTTACACTAACTACAACATAAACTTCTTGAATTCAAAGTTTCAATACCTCTTCTCTATCACGTTCCCCTTTCGTTCAACTTCAGAGCAAGATTTTTTGATGCCCTAATCTATTGTAAATCCAATTACACACATTCAGTCTCTCAAACTACAATAATAGCCTGCAAAATCATTCATTTAGAAGGGAAAATGTAGCTCACCAAAGTTCTGCGATGTTCCTATGCATCAAAATCTCCAAACAAAAATTACCAGAACAAAAAGAAATATGATTTGATTTATTTTTTATGATTTTGCTATCCTCCCTTCCATTTGTCCATTTCTTCATGTGAAACTGTTGCAACGTAGCAACAACATTTGTTTTTTTTTGTTTTTTCTTCTTCTTCTTCATCTTTGTGTAAGAAGCTATTGTTTCTTCTTCCTCTGTTCGTTTTTTGCGCAAAAAGACGCACAACATAGATCTTGTTATAGTAGGATACAACAGTAGTCATGCTGCTCTCCTTATTCTTTCTCTTCTCGCCCAAAATTGAAGGAGCAAGACGCACACTGTTGCTTCTTCTTCATCGCGCAAAAAATGCACCAGCACGTCTTCTTCGTCCTTTTGTGTTAGCACGACAGTAGCTGATTAGTGCCCTTTTCCTTCGTGCACCAATAGCCCTTCTTCGTTCCTCTTATTCCTTGCACGGATAGTGCCAACAACTCCTTTGTTTCGCGCAAAAAACACACCAATGGCAAGGTGCTAATTTGCTCTTCTTCTTCATGGCTCAAGAACACACCACAAGTAACAGGTCTGCACTAAATTTGCTTCGAATCAGAGCCTAGGCATTAGTTGATGGGCTAAGAACATAAATTTTTCTCTGATACCAATTATGGTATCAGAGCCTAGGCATTAGTTGCTTGGCCAAGAATAGAAAGTATCCTCTGTTGCCAAGTGTAGTATTAGAGCTCAGTTATTAGAAACACCAGACTAGAATGAGAAACTCAAACTTAGGGTTTCACCTTGAATTGAATTGAATTTAAAATGTCCTACCTTCTATTTTTGAAATTGATGAATGTTTTAGAAAATGTTTTCAAAAAAAGGAAATATATGTTTTGAAAATGTTTTGTTTGGATGCAAAGATTACAAGTTGAGTTGATCCCGAGTAAAGTTAAACATTGAAAGGGAGGTGGGTTATCCAGTCCTAGAAAGTACGGTTGCTAAGCAGACTTCAGTCTTGCCGCCCAATTTGGAGGTTGTCCCACTAGCTTATATGAGTAGTCAGAGTTGAAGAACACTCTTATTTTTGGTAAGAGAAAATTAGAAGGTGGAAAATTATGGCAAGGAATTGATTAGAAATAGAAAAAGATGCCAAAGGTGGAATCTTGGCCAGACAGAGGTTGTAAGTCAACCAGAACAAAATCGTAAGTCTAGAGAAAAGACCTTAGGTAGAAACGGGTGTAGCCATGGGTGGCACAGTAGATCAAAAGCATGAAACTCTAGGACATAGGCTAGAGACTGAAATTTGTGTGAAAACAGAAAATTGTTTGATCAGGACATGATATCAAGAAGCTTCTATAATTTTTGGTTTCTATGTAGCATGCGATGTATAGGAATTGAGGGTTATGGAGGAACCCTGGACTTGGAAAATGATGGACCATGTGTGGTGCCTGATCGGTAACTCTGGCAGAACGGGTTTCATTATGCTCATTGGTATGGGACAACTGAGTATAGTGGGCTCAGCAACCATAGTTATCGAGTAATTCGCGAAATTGTTTGGGTGCGGCTCTGTTCTGAGTGAAAACCTAAGTGGAAGGGGTAGAGTGGTATGGGACACTTGAACCTGAAAGCTTAGGTGGAAGCTTGGAACCTTGGTGTGCTAGCTTGATTGTATGATTGTATGATAAGCATGCTGTATGTTTATTTGCTTTAAAACCAAATCCTGTACCGAATACAAATGAAAAGAACCTAGAAGAAAGACTTTAGGCCACTGAACAAATTGAGAACCTAGAAATATGAATCTAAAGCCATGATAATACGAATATTTGACACATACTGACACTTTGCTCAATTTCTCAAGTAAATGGCTGGAGCTGGGAGGTACGTAACTCGATCCACCACCTCTGGGAAGATTGAACAACAAGAGCAGGAACTGCCTACTTGTAATACCCCAGAATTTTGTCAAATAATTTAAAATAAATAAAATAAGTCAAATAAATTAATTTCAAAGATTTTAAGAAATTTTGGGTGCAAATGGTGGGTTGGCACAT
>JAJIYU010009582.1:0-16890 GCA_030144865.1 Tinospora cordifolia | reverse complement strand
GGTTACTTTTACCCTTTATACTGATGCATCATTAAATGGACTGGGAGCAGTATTGATGCAAGGAAGACAAGTAGTCGCTTATGCCTCGCGACAACTGAAGGTCCATGAGAAAAACTATCCCAATCATGACCTAGAGTTAGCAGCCATTGTATTCGCCCTGAAGATTTGGAGACATTACCTTTATGGTGAGAAATTTGATCTGTTTTCAGATCACAAGAGCTTAAAGTACATATACACCCAAAAGGAGTTGAACCTCAGGCAACGGAGATGGATGGAGTTTTTGAAAGACTATGATTTTCAACTACACTACCATCCAAGGAAGGCCAAAGTAGTGGCTGATGCCTTGAGTAGAAAGTTCAACAAACAAGAAGAAGAGAAAGGCCAAATGTACCAGCTTATCGAAGACTTCAGGCTGGGTGTAACTCTAAATGAAACACAAGCCTTCCTCTGCACCATGTCTTGTCAACCGAATCTTCTGCATCAAATCAGGGATGAACAAAGACAAGACAAAGGGCTTATCAGTTTGATTGAGGGAGTTACACAGGGTAAGTATTCTGACTTTAGGTTAGATACTGAGAATATCTTAAGGTTCGGGAAAAGGATTTGTGTACCTTAGAATGAACAAAGTAAACAGACAATACTAGATGAGGCTCATCAGACCAAGTATATGATGCATCCTGGTAGAGATAAAATGTACCAAAACCTCAAAAAGACCTACTGGTGGAAGGGCATGAAAAAAGACATAGCCCAATATGTCGCTAGATGTTTGACATGTCAACAAGTGAAGGCAGAGCATAAGAAACTTTCAGGGATGTTACAACCACTTCCGATACCATAATGGAAGTGGGACAGCATCGCGATGGACTTTGTTAGCGATCTGCCAAGGAATCAAAAGGGGGAAGACACTATATGGGTGATTGTGCATCGTTTAACAAAGGTAGCTCACTTCCTACCCATTCGATCTACAAATTCTGTTGGGAAACTTGGAGAATTATATGTCAAGGAAATTGTAAGACTCTATGGTATTCCCACAACCATCGTGTCGGATAGAGATTCTAGGTTCACTTCTTAGTTCTGGCAGAGTTTACAGAAAGAACTAGGAAGCAGACTCACCATGAGCACTGCATTCCATCTTCAGACCAATGGGCAATCTGAAAGGGTCATCCAAATATTAGAAGATATGTTGAGATCTTGTGTTCTGGATTTTAAAGGGAACTGGAGCAAGTACCTACACCTAGCAGAGTTTGCCTATAACAATAGTTACCAAGCAAGTATCAAGATGGCTCCATATGAGGCTCTTTATGGGAGGCCCTGCTGATCACCAACTTGTTGGGCTGAACTCGAAGATCATGTTCTTATGGGTCCAGATTTGGTGGAAGAAATGAGCAACTAAGTCAAACTGATACGAAAGAGATTGGCTACAGCTCAAAGTCATCAAAAGAGCTATGCTGATAACAGAAGGAGACCCATAGAGTTCTAGGTAGGAAATCAAGTGTTTCTAAGAATCAGTCCTCAAAAGGGAATTAAGAGGTTCGGATTCAAAGGGAAGTTATCGCCAAGATTCATTTGACCCTTTCAAATACTTAAGAGAATCGGGGAATGCACTTATGAGTTGGAGCTACCAAATCGAATGTCCTCAGTACATAATGTGTTCCATGTATCGATGCTGCGGAAGTACGAACCAGACCCATCACATATTATACACTGGGAGGAAGTTGCACTACGAGACAATGCAACTTACGAGGAACCAGCAATTAGTATATTAGACTGTAAGGTACAGCGTCCTAGAACCAAGGAAATTCCACTTGTTAAAGTTCAGTGAAAACATCATGATCTGGAAGAAGCAACCTAGGAGCTGGAAAGCGAGATGAAGAACAAATGTCCAGGTTTGTTCACCCAAAATACGCAACCAAATAGCATTGACGTAGCTAGGTACAAATTTCGAGGACGAAATTTATTTTAAGGAGGGTAGGTTGTAATACCTGAAATTTTAGTGACGCAATAACCAAAATTTGAGTTTAAAACACATACACATATATATCTATATATAAATACATATATATGTTTGTCATGGGTATGCAATTAATCAATTAGCATAGAAGTATAAAGGAATATACATTAATTAATAATAGACATATAAGAATTGTTGGGTAAATATATGCTTCTCTATTTGAATAAGAAAATAGTATTTTTAGTATGATATTAATATAAAAAAGTATGTGTATAAAGTATTAATTAGATGCACTCATGAAAATAATATTTCGTTTAGTATGATGGTAATATACATAGAGAAGAAATGTGTAAAGGAAAGACATTCATGAATGAAATATTTCATTTGTTGAGATGTTAAAGTGGGCATGTGTGGGAAGGAATAATCCCACATTAGAAAGATAGAGACACTATTTGAAAGAGGGCCCTATATAAACCCCCTACTCTACCCATTTCATTCATCCCAAAGACGAGAGTTGAAAATTCCTCTTGTTTTCTTTCTTTGCCTCCTTCTTGGCAACCTTAGTTCTAGTTCTTCTTTGCTTGAGCTATTCTAAATAGTTCATGAAGTAGTAGCCACGAAGTGCTACAAATAATTTAGGAAGTAGTCTCGAGGTGAGTTCTTTGCTTTCTTTTAATTTATTATTTTGACTTAGATAATGATTGCTTGTTTGGTTAGCTTGATTTTCGTTGCTCTTATTCTTGTTCTTTGTATTTATGTCATTCAATTATCATGTTGCATGACCAAGAGAGTATGCTCTGTAGTTGCGTCTTGTACGATCTTCTATATTAGAAATTGAAAGTCGTTTTTCCTATTTGAAAGAATATGCTCTGTAGTTGCGTTTCGTACGATCTTCTACATCAGAAATCGAAAATCTGTGCTTCTGTTGATTTATCATGTTATACTGTAGTATGTTCAATTTCTATTGAAATATTTATCTACTATGTTCTTGCAAACAAAAGTCAGATTAAATGAGATTTCAACCACGTACCAATATGGGAAACTTTCTGTGTTCAATGTAAAATTGGAACTGGCTGTCAATACTGACACCAGCATGGAACAAGTTTCAATAATGATCCCACTGGAAATGGGTTGAGTTTCAGAATTGATCTCTCTCCCTAGATCTGCAGCACAGAGGGTATTCCCGTTCGGTCTAAATTACGACTGAATTAATATATTGGTTGAATCGAATTAATCTCTGAAAGTATTTGATTCGCTTACATTGTCTAGTTGAAATAATGGATTAAATAGATGGAATGATTCACTGGGTTTTTTAGCTCACCCCCTTATATTTCACCTTAGGAAATTAATCAGCTTACGAGAAGATTTACCCATTGAAAGTTTTTATTTATTTCAATGTAGGGCACATCGGCCCAAGTGAAATTATGTGTTTTCAACTTTGAATATATTTTTTGCTGTAATGAATTATTATACTTGAAATTGTCAAATGAATAAATGAAGAATTTTATTTACCATGATGTCATTTTGTACATAAACTAATGTACACAAGAACCCTATTGCATTTGGGGTCTAAGAAGAAGAAAATGTAGCACGGGCCCGTCTCCTAGGCATCCCAAGATTTTTGATCAAAGAGAATTGAACCGTCAGATAATGTGGAAGATGGAACTTGGGAGGCGGGGTGTTACAAGTGTCGTGCTCGAGCACGTCTGAGGCTAGACACACTGATCAGATGTTCTAACCCTAATGCTTGAACCTCGAGCCTAAACCAATCACATCATGTACCCTGACCCTGCGCTCAGACCTCGAGCCTATGGTCTCCCTTTCAATGTACAACTACATATATTTCAAATCAATCCTTGTAACTCAACACGAGAAACCATTCAATCGATGACAATTTCAATCATTTTCCATGCAAGGAATACAGTTAAGATGACAACTGAATTAAACAACTCACCTTGGGTCCTGCGCACTGATGTCCCCTCGACACTCAGCCTAGTCCCCTGATCTATGCTCAAATCTGCGTTATGTTAGACCCAATTTTAGTTCCTCATGAAACACTATTTAATTCGATCCTACTATTCCTAATCGGTCTCAGTCAATTCGAATTCGAATCGATCAAACCTGGTCTATCGGTCAAACTTGGTCAACTAGGTAAAACTCTGTCAACCTAGTCAAAATTGGTCAACATTGGTCAATTTGGGTCAATTTGGTTAAAATCAAGTCAATTGGGTCAAAATTCCCAATTTTCAACACTTAATCAATTTTAAGCCTTTTACTTTAATTTGCGCAGAAAATTTGTCAATTTTCTTGCGATCAATCCAACCATTGGATTTATGCGAAAGTTTCTTGATTTGATTCAGATCCTTCAAATATTTACCAGAATTTTATGTTTCTATTTTTGGATTCATTTGTTATGTTTTCAAACTAAAATAACAGGAACCCCAAATTCTGGATTTTTCTTCCTATCTATAGAGTGAAGTTTCTAAATTTCCTGTGATCAATCCGACCATTGGATTTGTGTTAAAATTTTCATATTTGATCTATATCATTCAAATGTTTCCAGAATTTTGGTTTCAATTTTTCTAATCTCATTTACTATGGTTTTTGAGTGGAATCATAGAGATGCTCAAATTTGGTCCTATTTATTCTAACTGCACAGCAGGACTCACAATTTTTTTTGCTATCAATTCGTAAATTGGATTTGCGCAATATTTTTCAGTTATGATCTACACTTCCTAAGCTGTCTCCAGAATTTTATTTCATGAATTTTGGAACCCATTTAGTATGGTTTCCAAGGGTGATACCAGGACATTTTAGTTTCCCAAATTGCATATGACAAATAGTCAAAATGCCACTTATTTGACACCTTTAGACTTATCTATTTGAGACCAAATTTTTACACAGCATTCCTATTTGTTTCATGAACATATCCTACAAATTGAAGGAAAATCGGGCTTGTCGAAGAATTTTTAAAAATTAATAATAGCAAGCACAAAATAATGGTATCATGACAGATTTTTCAAAAATTTTATAAGTATCAAATCATGCATATCCGATAGCTCAATTCGTCATCGTTTTTGACATGCTCTGAGTGCTCATTTGTTATTCTTCATAAGATAGAAAATAAAGTAGACATAACAAGCTTTAAAATGAGCCATAATACCTCAATATCAGAGTTCGGATGACCCACAAAACTGCCTCGCAAACTCGATCAAAACACAGATTGTCTAATTTTTCTAGGTTCTACAGTCGCGTACAACCATCTTCGACGCCATTTTCGACATGTTTCAAGAGGTCAGTTGGTGTTTCTCATAAAATGAAAGTTGAAGTAGACATCATGAGCTTTAAAATGAGCTATAGTACCTTAATTGGACTTTGGATGACTAAGAAATCAGTCTTGCAAAACTTGAACAACACACATTTTTGGGTTTTTGCAATAACAATAGCAACTTTCGCAGCCATTTTTGCCTCAAACAGCCTTTGTTTTCGATCAAAGTCTTACACTTCCTTAAAAAGGGTACTGAGAGCTTTCCAATGACTATAAGAACGTTCAAAACGGATTTTAGATGAGAGAGATATTGAGGTTTGAAGGTGGTGGGTTTGCAAGCCAAAAATGCAGAAAAACCATATCAAAGATCTCTTGTGGCTGGTTTGGACGAGATTTTTTTGCAGTACATCCAGTTGATAATGCCTTGGCTCATGGCTCAATGCTCCAAAAAACATGGGGAAGGGTTGGGAGAGTGCATTGATAATCAAAACAATGGGCAAAAACCATAAAAAACTGGTTTTTTTCCTTCCTGGTTTTTCAGGATTTCAGCTGGAAATGAGGAAGGGAAGGAAAAAAGGAGAGGGAAAAGAAGGAAAAAGAGGGGAAAGGGAGTAGCGGGCTAGGCTGTGCGCCCAGCCCGGACCACATGGGCCTGGGCAATCCAGGCCCATGTGCTTGGGTTGCCCAGGTGGCCCAATTTCATCTTGTATTATTATTAGTTTTTTTGTTTTTTTTTTGTATATGGACATATATATATATATCAGAATTTTGCATTTTTTTCTAAAATTATCAAAAATCATTTAATTTTCATTTCTCATTAAAATCTCCAATCATACACTATTTTCGTTATTTATACAATTATTTTTTCAAAAAAAATTGAATAACCCATCAAAAATTACATTTTTCTACCAAAAATTTCATTAATTTCTCTAAAAATTTTATAATTATTCCAAAAATTCAACAATCAATTCCGAAAATTATTTTTCTCAAGAAATCACATTTTTCTTATGATTCCACATATTTTCTCCTTAAATTTATATTTTTCCCCATTATTCTCATTTTTTCTTCAATAGAAATTCAAAATTTGAAAATAATTGAAAATAATTCATGTATTTTCATTAAAATTTTTAGAAAAATATATGAAAATACATATTCACAAATACGGGTCGTTACAAGGCTTGCCAAAAGTGTAATTGTTTTAGCCTTTTCATCTTTTAGCATACCTTTTCTCAAGCTTTGCAAGGAAGCCCTTAGCTGTGGTAATCGTATCAGATATAGTGCCCCGAAAGCTTCTAGAATGGCATGCTTCAACTCCATTAAACTTATGCGATTTGATCCCTCCCATTTTCTTTCATTTCCCTCTTTTCATTAGAGGTAATATTATCAATGAGAGAAGCAAGTTAATCAATCCTTAGAGCAAGGTCTAGGTCCATGACTTCAAAAACAATCAATACATTCTTTTTCTATGCCTTGAAGTTGGTGCCATTAAGCATTGGAATAGAATTTATGTTAGCAGAAATATTTGGAGCAAAATTGTTGATTGAATAGAGAACAAAAATAAAACAAGGCAAAATAACTCACATTAACACCATATTATGCAAATAATGATTTCAAATAATGATAAGGCCCAACACAAGATATTTGGCACAACATCAATATTTAGTCCTTGAACAAAAATATTAACTTGTAACTGGTACTTTTGATGTGGTAATTAGAGATTTACAATAAAACATGTTGAACAATAAATCTCTCTTTGGACTGATTCATTGTTTACATGGTACTCTGAATAATCATCACATGTCTATTACTACATGTGCATAAATAATTCTGGCCAAATTTTGTCTATCCCTTGGGTCAGTCAAAATTCGCATGAACTACATATACACAAAATTCTTTTAATATTCTAAGTTTGATTAATTTTTCACAAGAGAGGTTGCTTAGGCAACGTGTTGCTTCAATCAACTAACTATCGAATATTATGCGATTATATCAAATTTTAAATCAAATTCACAAATTTTGCATAACAAAATGACAAAAATATATAATTTCTTAAAGTTTGGACAATTTTCAAAGGTTCAAACATGACAAAATAGTTAAAATTAATTTGAAAAAATGGCAAATACACCTTTTTCAATAAATAAATTTTAAAAAAGATTTAGAGCTCATGGTTCGCTTAATTCAACATTATGCAATTAATGTTCCCCATATGCATATATAGGTATATGGGCAAGATGTGCAATAAATGCAGAGGAAATTACAGAAAAATGTCATATTTTTTAACTTAATAAGATAAAATATATGACTTTTTGACTCCATTGCATATATACCATATATTGTTAAATAATATAAAAAAAATACTAGAATATATATGTGTGTGTGTATATATATATATATATTAAAGATGAAATCATAGTAGAAGAAGACAATGTCATTCGTATTGCTGGAATCCATGGAGCATCAAAAACACCATTATTGCAAGAAGTGTTAGGTTGAAGGCGAAGAGAGTTGTTCTACCGTTGTAGATCGAGGTTCCCATCTCCACTGTCATGGTCATGGTCATTTCAATAGCAGTGATCCCCATCCAATCGGAAATGTTGAGCATGCTCTTGAATTATAGAGGGTTTTTTGGTAGAGATCTTTCAGATTTCAGAGGGTTTTTTTGTAGAGAAAGCAAAGCTCTATTGAAGATGAAGACGAAGTGTCAAACAAAATCGATTGAATCCTCACTGAAATGTAAGGAAAATACATCAATCCTGGGGGACCTCTACATCTCCATCAGATATCTCCTGCTGCATATCCTTCGAATTCTTCCCATCGACTATACATCCAACAGAGACACACGTACCAAGAATCTCTTTCACCGTTCTCGTTAAATCTTTTGCCATAGATCTCGGTCTCATAAGCCTAGCGATCTCTACTACATCATCCAGAGAAATATTACCACTATGCTTGATATTCTTCACCTTCTTCCAATCGTGCTCCGGCTCTTTGAGAACCTTGATGACCAAAGCTGCGACAGACAACACGACTAACACCTTAGCCTGCTTGTTCTGCACTATAAGCTTCACCGTCACATGCAATCCCTTCCATTCCTTTTGCAGCTACTTTCTATTCCATTTCTTGCAGTCGCTACTCCTCCTCATTGAAACCCTAGATCCTCAACTGGAGCAATGCCGCCGAAGTTTGATCCAACTCAGGTGGTTGATGTATATGTTCAAGTTACTGGAGACGAGGTCGGAGTGGCGAGTTCTCTTGTGTCGAAGATCAGACCACTTGATGTTATACAAACATTATACCATTATTATACAAACATTATACCATATAGAAGTCCCAGAAATTGTAACATTATACCATTATTATACAAATATTATACCATGTTATACAAACATTATACTAAATAAAAGTCCCAGAAATTGTACCATTATTATACAATTATAACAGTATACCAGAAATTGTAACATTATAGCATTATTATACAAATATTATACTGAATGTTATGCAATTGTTTATTAAAAGTTGATATACCAAATATTACAATAAAAAACGTTTGATGATGATATGTGTATACCAAATGTTATACAACTGTATACCAAAAGTTGGTATATTAATGTTATTAATTGTAACCTAATAATATATTAAAATATTAATATATTAAAGGTATATTAATATTATACCAATTGTGTATTGACTTTACACCAACTTTTGGTATATTAATAATTGTCAATTGATAATTTTTACAATATTGTATACTAATGCTATACTAACAGTATACCAATGTTATATTATTGTTTTATAAACTAAATGTTATACTAATATTATACTGGCTGTATATTAATTTTATACTAATACTTATTAATCAATAGTTTATGGTATTTTTGATATTATGTTTCTAGTATATTATAAAAATAAGAATAATAGTATTTATGTAATTATTTCTATTTTCTTGTATAAAAATATATTTTTCCTATAAATGTATTAGTATACACCACAAACCCAAATGTATATATATATATATATATACACATATACACCACAGGCCCATACGATTACTGCTAAGCCACAAAAGTGGCAGCCTAATCGCAATCCCTTTTTTGCTTTATTTTAATGACCAACACAACTGGCTCAACTGGGCCTATTACTATTCGCGACCCAGCTAAGCCTTTCTTATCTTGAGTTGAAAACCCTAACATTAGTAGCAATCAACCATGGAAGTTACTTGATTTTCTTTACATATTAGTGCAGTCGCCATGGCTACCTACTATGTGTTCCTACATTAGCTATATGACTTCGTCGGCGGTCGTTGTTGCTAGCTTGTTGTTCGCGATGAAGTCGCTAAATTTTTTTTAAATAATAATCCTTCAAAAAAAGGAATGAAATAATAATAAAAATTCAACGATGCAACGATAGTTGCAACGTCTCCACTTCCCTTGCTAGAACTTTTTTTTTTTGACAATGATAAAATTGTTGACCACCATGTTTCAACATTTCTCTATTAATCTTAAATCAATACGAGAAAAAACTGAAAATTCTTTATCAAAACCAAAAATTAAACTAGTTTTTTATTAATCCGGAACCAATCCAAGAAATAATAATAAACTTCAAATTCGAATCAAGTATTAATTCTCAATGATTCAACATGAAACTGCTCTAATACCAATTGTTAGATGTTATTCAAATGTGAAAATCATCACATAAATTAGATTATTCGTGTTGTATCATGGAGAATACATAATTAATGCAAAAGCTTACTTGAATCCATTATAATGTTTGTAAGTCACGAGCCCAATAATTGATCTTCAAAATCAACACGTAGCCTTTTTAATTTCTTTATGATGATGGGATGTCAAATAAAATGAAAATGTTGTCACGGGTAAATTGGGGATGATAACAATTTATATAGGCTAACTCAGTGTCAATCCTAATTATTAATTTTTATATTTTCGCTCATCATAAAAATATAAAAATAATAATCTCAATTTTTACATTTAAATATTCATATTTAAATAAATACATTTAGGCCCGCAACACTTGCATAATATGTAATTAGCATGCTGCTCCATTATCTCTTTTTGATGTAAACGAGCTCATCTTGGACATGGCTCCATAACTGTTGCATGGAAACGAGTCGAAGTAATTGTGGCCCTCTGTTCTACTTTTTTCAAGAGACTTGCAAATCAAAGAACGAAAATGAGATGGGAGCGTCAGAATTTTATTGGACAGAGGAGCATGTACAGGAAAATCTCATCTTATTAGGGTATGGGTGCTACCATGTGATTGTTGTTGCTATTAATATAGCATAACACTTCTCATGTCACACCCCATTTTTTATTATTTAATTTTATTTGTCTGATCACTTGCGATCACTGAGGTCTATTGACCTAACTTGTCTAACTGCGATGAGAGGTATCAAAGTTAAACTTTTATTTCCTTAAAATTTTCTATTCAATTCCTTATTCACCAACATAATTTAAAAAAAAAAAAAAACTCTTATACTTGCAAACAAGTATTTCTCATGAATTAATACTTCATGTACCCATGGGTACGGTCCAACGTTAGACCTAGTCATTTTTACAAATATATTATAATACTAAATACTTTGGCATAGAACCTTGTAGGCAACATAAGCCTAAAACCAATTTTGAAGCATAATTTTTGAGACAAAATAACTTAATAATAAAACAAGTAAATTATACTTTATTAAGTGAAGAACATTTATTAGTCAAACTTCAAATGTATCACAAATTAATAAATGTCTGTGACATCTCATAAATGAGTTAAATCTCTCAATCTACGATAAATGAGTTAAGTCCCTCGATTTATATTACTTCATTATTTCCTGTGAGAGACAAAGGAGTGATTTCATGTCCAATACATCACTTTAAATATTATTTTAATATCTTAATTAACTAATAGCATGATATGTCGAACCCAACCAAATAATAAAACAAGTGGATACATTAAAAGTTGCAAGATTCATTTATTTTAATGGTCATCTATCTCTGTCTATCGGGATTGTAGACCACCAAAGCAAAATTACCTTTCTCTCGAAACTCTTGTCTATTGGAGTTCGAAATATACTTGTTATATCATGGCAAATACCGTTCACATTTTAGGTCACCTTCAACAGGCGCTCAATGAGCGCCGAGTTGGCGCCCATTGAGCGCCGAAGGTGCCAAATCACATTTAAAAAAAAATGCTTTAAGGGTGTTGAGCGCTCGGTGAAGATCGAGCGTTCAACACCCTCTGCAACGCATTTAATGCGCTGCAGTAATTTTTTTTTATTTTTAGTGACTCAACGCTGAGCGGGCGTTGAGGGCGTTGAGGAT
The DNA here is from genome assembly GCA_030144865.1 of Tinospora cordifolia. Lineage (NCBI taxonomy): Eukaryota > Viridiplantae > Streptophyta > Magnoliopsida > Ranunculales > Menispermaceae > Tinospora > Tinospora cordifolia. Next base: position 5,345 of record JAJIYU010009582.1, on the reverse strand, counting down.
GCCCTTAGGCTAGATCAAAGCACCTTTCAATTGTTTGTTATCTGTAGTGTTTTCTTGGCATCATCTATCATGTAACAAAAGCATAGTAGCAAAATTTATCTCTTTAGTAAATAATCACGAGGTGGTTTAAGATGTAAACCATGTGAAGTCACAACATAGTCATTTATACTCACATGACATATGTAATTGGATCAAACATAACACTAATCTACATAAATATGAAGATATGGCAATGGGTGCTTGAATGGTTAAGTGGTAGATATGTATTTATACACATAACTAATTACATGGTATAAATATTTCATAATAATTTGAACATAAGTTTAATATAATTACAGTATTATGAATTTAATAATATAATAGCACTATGGTTTGTGAATATATAATTTGGTTATATGTAATTTGACTATCATTATCCTTATATATTATTAGAATCATATATATATATATATATAACCAAAACCTTAACAATTATAGTAAATGAAGTAGGGATGGAGAAGGTGAAACATAGAAAAGAAAGGTCTGAAACAATTTTAGGATATATAATAATTATTGGAAATTAATAACTCTATAGATGCTTAAAATTTTTGGATATTACACCTTAGTTTTATATAATACATATGGCTTGACTCCTTTGATTATTGGATATTAATGATTGAAAGTCGTTATCTTAGAGCTTGCCTATTTAGTATGTGACTTATTGGTTTTACAATTTAGTATTGGAATTTATCCCATTAATTTAATAACATCCACGCTTGTAGACAATCTATTTTATATTAAAATTTATCCCATTACTACATTCTAAGAATTATACGAAGGAAGGGAAAGTAATGTCATATCATTACTACATTCTAAGAATTATCCCATTAGTTTAATAAATTGTATTAAATTAATGTTTTTAGCGAGTGGTAATTTGTTGTTGCATTTACAACATGCACCATTATTGAGTGAATAACCTCAAACCTCAATATGTGTATCTCTATTTATCCAATATTTGAAATGACTTTAGTTATAGTTGTAGCAATTACTTTGGTATTGAAGAATTAATAAAACATTGTGATGACTTGTTTGCAAAATTTGATATTTTTTTCACCTGCAAGAAATTAAGATTTCATAGTTACTTCTAGTAAGTGCTGAAAAGATAGTTATGAAAGGATGGTTGAGGGGAATAATGATAATTCATAATTGCTTCAAAAGTGATTTGATAAGACATGGAGTGGTATGACAAGACATAAGTGTAAGTTGGCTAATGGTACCTATAAATACTATCCTTCTCTTCTCCTCAAATGATCTCATCTCATGCCTATATCCCTCATCTTCTTTCTAGTTCTTTTCTAGTTCAAGAGTAAAAGAGTTTCTTTATTCTCTTCTTAAGTATAAAAAAGGATTTTAATTTGTCTTATCATAGTAATTTTATTGCATCTTACTTGTAGTGTCTCTCACATTAAATCTTTGCGTTTCTTAGATTTTCTAGTTTTCTCATTTTATTTTTAGTTGTATAATACTGTACACACGTTTCATTTCCTACAAATGACATCAAAGCCAATCTCTCGAAAGTTTTGGTACACTTTGTGGTTGCAGCTTTGTCTGATTTTTCACATTAGAAAAGCTTTCTTGAGGATTTTGTTGATCTAGGTGTTATTCAAGTAAATTAGTAGGGTTCGAGCAGTACTCAATAGGGAAATAAAGATCAAAATAGAGAAGTTTGATGAGACTAACTTTTCAATAAAAGCTTAAGATTAAAACACTTCTACACAAAGAAGATTACCTAAAAGCAATTGAAGGCAAACTAATAGAAATCACAAATGATAAATAGTGAAAAAAGATAGATGTTAATGCAATATCAAATTTGGACGTATATTTAAAATGTCACATTGAATTGCATTACAACCTATAACAATATGTATTCTTTAGATGTTACTGTAGCATTACTTATATATAAAATAAAAATGAGTATAATTTTTTAGTATGATTTATAGGTTATCTGTGCTAACCCCAAAATAAATAGTCATACAAATAACTAATTATTTGTAGTTAGAATAGTATTATATGAAGCACTCGTGACATGCTAGGAAACTTATTTTTATAATAAGAGCTTCTTAAATTGAAATGAAAACAAACTTATTTCCAAGCCAAGGTGATACATTATGAGTTATTCATTTCATTTTTTTTTATTTATTTTCTCTTCCAATATTTATGTGGTTGATATGTTGTGACTTGTGACATGATCTTAGGTATGAATTAGGCATGTATTTTAATTATTTTTGTGGTCTTGCCTAAATATTGTTCTTAAATATTGTAATACCTGAAAAGTTAATGAACAAATTATAGAATTTTGAGATGTTTAAATTTAAATTTAAAATAAATTAAATATGTAATTTTAAAAAATAGAAAATATGAAAAATATCAAGAAAACATAAAAAATAGCTCAAAGGCATAATTACTGCGATAATGACACATGTTATCACGGTAATGTGAAGAAACCCAGAAAACAAAGAAATTGGACATCATTCTAGTTGTCGTAGTAATGAAAATCATTATTGCGGTAATGCTTGAAAAAACTAAAAACTGATACGTTTTGATTACCTCACTAGGGTGCCACAGTAATGTGCCAAAAACTTTGATTATCAATGTGTTAATCACGTGATTACCACTGTAATACGTGAAAATTATATACATGTGTGATTTGCACATGGAAACCCTAATTACTAGTCATTTGATTTAACAGTCACACAAGTTCCTCCCAAAACCCTATTTAGCCGCCATAAATTGACACTTCTTCTTTCCAAAAGTGTTCTAGATTGTTCCTAATCTATTTTAATGCTTCCCAACTAGGTTCTCAAGCAAAGAACGAAGGAGAACTGTATATTGGTGAAGGTTTTGACTATTGGGATTGAACGAATGGATTACATACAAAGTAAGGCATTCGTTTCACACAGTATACATGTGTTTTATCACTGTCTTGCATTTTCTAAGGAGACCCATACTCCCTTGATTTAATAGCTAGTTGAAAGTATTTGCAACATTCTTTTGAGGAAAACGAAAAAAGGAGCATTTGGAATTGAGATATAATACATTTTATTCGATATGATGCTTGTGTTAAGGCTAATATTAGTATATTGAATTGTTATGAATGAGAGGACAAAAGGAAACTCACACAAATGTGCAATTTTTGGAAAATCGCATGACTATTGCAATAACTAATCGTAGTAGTCAAATGCGAACAGAAAGTTCCTCTCTGGTTACCACGATAATGCATATCACCTATTCTGGTGACCGCGGTAATGTGTCCCAGACCCTATTTTCAAGTATCAGGCACACACACAAGGTACCACGGTAGCACACTTTTCTACCACAATACACAAAGGAAAAATATTGTAGTACATGACCATTATGACCATCATACAAATCATATGCCTTATAAATTAAGGGATCATTGTACTATAGTTTGAGAACAATGAATACTTCAATTCCTAAGGATGTATTGGATCTTAGGTTGAGGATTCTAAATCATCGAGGCAAAAGTAAGGACAAGCGGAGCGAAATAACGGGTGGAAGTAATTACCTTGCTCTCTAGTATTATTTGGATTTTAAATACTAAACATGATGTGTGTTGACATTTTTTGAATGCATAGAAGCATGGTAGGAAGTTATTTGAATGATGCATGATTGATATGATTCCATGAATACGACATAATATGAGTTGCATCTTCTACTAATATACATATGTATGGTTATGACATGATATGAATATTGCCATATTTAAATTTCCATGAAATAATCAGCATGATTTAGTTACTATACAATGATGTGTTACATATGATGAAATGATAGCTATGCTTGTCTTGATATGTTTGGTAACATTCAAACAAAGATAAGTTAAGAATTGAACCATGTACCATCGTAGTGGTCCAAGGGAGATCATTGTGGGTGTTCTTGTGATTGGAACAATGGGTTTGTCCCTAGTTCCCCATGATAGAACTATGGGTGGACCCTATTTCTTAGAAAAGGAGCGATGAGTGTGTTTCTCGTTCCCAAGTTGGGTAATGGGTGTGTTTCCCTGTCCCATTAAAATTTGGCATACATTACACTTTCCCTCTTTCAGTTTAATAAGATTATGATGAGAGAACACCAGGGTTAGGTCCCTTCGGTCTAATTAACAATTGTTGATAACTTAATGTTTGAAACGCTAAATATTTGTATAACGACCCGTATTTTTGGACATTCAGTTGACAAGTTTGACATGTATTTTTTTTTGTATCAATTAATGAATTATAAATGAGAAATATATGATTATACAAAAATACAAAATTTTTCGGCAATATTATTAATTAAAGTGTGTATTAAATGGTAATACATGATTTTTGGTGATAATATTAATTAATAAGTGTATTACTTGAGAAATTAGAATAAATAAATAATTATTATTATTATTTATTGGAGAATAAAATGAATAAAATTTTTACATGTATATATATTGAGATGTATAAATATATATGATGATGATGATTAAATATATATATATATTAATGGATGAAGCAAATAAATGACTAGGTGTATATTTATTTAATTGAGGAATGATTGCTTGGTTGAGAATAGCAATAAAAATTAATTGAATAAATAAAAATTTTGGATAAAGGATTATTGTTGGAAATGGAAAAAAATTCAATAAATTAATAAATAACAAGATAATATGTATGAGGTGTATTGGATAAGAGACAAATGATGATTTGGATGGATAATTAAGAAAATAAAAAAATTAGTTAAATTAAATCCTTATCTAATGACTTGGAAAGATAATGCAAGAAAAAAATAAATGTATAATAAAAAGGGATAATCTATATGATGATTCATATGATGAATCATAAGATGAGTCATAAGATAAGAAGGAAAAAATATTATCTTGAGCCATTATTTTTGACATTGTTGCCAATGGGACCCACCCCAAATTTGGCTATAAAAAGACATCTCCTCATTTCATTATTTGCTCATCCTCACTTGCTCACACTTGCCATCCGGATCAAAGAAAGAAAGGAGAGAAAGAAGAGAGAAAAAAAGAAGAAAAAGAAAAAGAAAAGAGAAGGAAAAGAAAAAGAAAAGAAAAGGAAAAGAGAAGAAAAAGGGGGGAAAAAGAATTGAAAAAGAAGGAAAAAAGGAAAGAAAAAGAATTCGCGTACTTTGAAAATCTGACATTTCGGGTAAACCATTTTTACCTCTTTTTAATTCGAAATTATTATAGAAATTGTGATTTACAATTTTCATAGTGTAATTTTTAATACAAGGCATTAGTTTACTGCGCGACCTAAAAAAATTAGGGCATATTTTTCCTAGAAATGAAACTATGC
>JAJIYU010009581.1:0-16876 GCA_030144865.1 Tinospora cordifolia | reverse complement strand
TATTTTTTTCCTTCTCCAAATATGAGATCCGATTCACTCATCATTTAAACTAAACTCCCCATTATTATTATTATTGTTGTTCTTGTTGATGTTGTTGTTGTTGTTGTTGTTATATATATTTTTGTATCAAAAACAGCTTAATAATTTATACAATTATTGTAAAATTATATATTTTTATTTATAATTTATTAATTTATACATAAAAATGTATGTCAAACCCATCAACTCAATGTCCAAAAATACGAGTCGTTACATGAGGATTAGAGTTGATTTTGAATATACGTAGGACTCCTCGTTATAATCCATTATAGAGTTTGATCTTACTCCAATCACAGTTATCTTCTAATCTCATTAGGCATGGAGGATTTCTGTCCTTTGGGTGATTTTTTATTTACTTGTGTAGTTAGGAACCAACCAAATGTACTTGTGGTTACATTATATACCATGTAATGCCCCTTTTTTAAATTTAATTTTATATACATTTTATTTTATTTTCTCCTTAACTTTTATTTCCTTTTCTATTTGTATACCCATTTTAACATTTATAAATCCATTTACTTACTTACTCATTTAATTAATTAATTATTTTAATTTAATTTTTAGACTATTACAATTAGGCTCACCACTCTCTAAATTTTTTAGGTCCAACACTTGTCAACAAGGGAAAGGGCATAGTTATAGGTTAGAGCTTCTCAATCTTGTGATTTTGGTCAGGCTAGTTGTTGTTAGGTCTGTTCTCTTGTAATGTGAAAAGAGAATTTATTTGACTTTTAAACTGTGTTTATGTGTAGATATTTCTACACATGGAGTTCAACTTTTGTATTTGCTATGCTGCTATGGACTTCCATACTCTTATTTTTTATTCACTCTTATTGTTACGGGTTAAAAGAATGGTGTGTGCATGGAAAGGCTTGACAATAATGAGACAAGCTTGACTAGTTGAACGGGTACATCAAATCATTCTGCAATGTTGGGTGGCCTTTTAATTTAAGGGCGGGCTCCTAACATAAATATTACTCATTCAATGAGGAGAAGATCTTTTGATTCCTCTTTTTTAGTTGGGAGTCTTTATTTCTTTAAATGTAAAACTTAAATCGATGACATGTTTTTCCTAGCAACAAACAAAAAAATACAGATGACACCTTTTATATTTTAAAAAACCAATAATAACAAAAATTGCTGAAATTATAAGCCTTATTTTCCTTCTATCTTTGCATTGAGCTAATTGCTCCGTTTTGATTTGAAATCTTTTTACATCTCTCATTGTTCAATTGGCCTTGTAAAATCTTCATTGAAATCCCAAGTTAAAATAAAAATTAAATACCTCAATTCAAAAAAAATAAAAATTGTTAACAATGTTAAAATTAAACTATTAACAATGTTTTTCTAATCATTTTAATTTATTTTCTAACAAGTTCATGTCAAAAATAAGTTCAAATGACGTAACTTCTTAATTAACATGGCTCCCTTGTTATACTAGAATTTTTTTTTTTTTTTTTTCATTCCAAGTAAGAGGAAAAAAAAAACTATTAAGGAGTGCTGAGAGATTTTTTTCTAGAGAAAAAGGTTTCGAGGTACATAATTAGTTTGATAGTTGGCTTACATGGGTTTCTTAAATCAAAGAAATTATGGTTTGATGTTGAAAGCTGAAGTGTTGTGTTGTTTTAAATCTCGACTCGAAAAGCATTGTAAATAAATCATTGGTTAATACTTCTGCAAACTTTTAACTTTCTCTTTTCCAAAAAATAAAATAAAGTTTGGAAAAAAAAAAAAGAAAAACATAATAACAAAATTAGAATTTCTCCTTCATAATTTATTATTCCAAAATGGTGCTTTTCGTATACAAATTTTGGGTCAAATAAGGAACAGAAATATTTCCAAGAGGGCCGGCTGCTTGATCGCTTGGCTGCTAGTCGGACTGAATGGCAGCTCAACAAAATTAGAGGTGAGAGAGTGTTTTACGTGTGATAGTGAAGTGAAGTGAGGGCGGCCTTGTGTTGCGTGTGCAACCTTTCAGCTGTGTGTGTTTGACAAGGGTAAGACACTGACCAATGCAAATCATTTTCTTTTCTTTTTTGGTTTTGAAATGAAGTTAATTTCCTTGGCACATACGCCTGCAAGCAAGAGGTTACGTGTTCAAACTTAATTAATTGTCAATTTAAATTTCAATCTTTAGTTACGACTAAAACAAGAAAAAAAAAGAAAAATGAATTATGAGTGCAAGTAAAATTACTAAATGTTCTCGGTACTCATTTTTATTTTTTAAGAAGGGGTACATCAAGAGACGGAATGCTACTTAATCTTATATTAACAACCAATCCTCATCTTAGACTTCATTGATTCCTGTCGTGCCACGATATATCTCATCTATCAACATAAACTATGAGCTTTCTCAAGGTCATCTCAATATTCTTATTCTTATTCAACAAATAAAAGAATAATTAACCATGGCACAAATATACATGAACAAATGAATGAGGTCTAAGTCCATAATTCATCAGAACAATATCAAAGTAAATAGCAGCACAATAATATAATTAAATAAAAATCATAATAATGAATTGTCCAAATTTAAACACATAGTTTATCAAGTTCTATGTAATTAAGACAAATCCAACCAATAGAATTAAATATAGAGTTAGGGCTCATGGTCATTACATAATTCAAAATTCAACAAAAAATACCAACTCCTAAGACAAGAACCATCTACACAACCTAAGTAAAAAAAAACTAGAAACTTTCCCAAGTGTGTCATCATCGTTGAGGCACACACTATAGTTAATTATTTAAAAACCAGTACTAGCTAGCACAATCATCTTCAAATGTTACATGAATATAAAGAAAATGAGTGAGCTCAAAGAGTTTAGTAGATCATATTCTATATATCTTTTTCTATTATAAAAGTCAAAATGTAAAACATGGACACACATATCATACATTAGGTGTTTTACATACTCACTTGTTTTTTAATTGACATAAAGACTAGAGGGATTCTTCCTGGTGTTCATATATATTGTTAATTTGGGTTTAGTTTAAAAACACATTCATAAGAAAGATATTAGATCGAAAAATACATTTGGGACTCCATCAATCATAATAAAAGGAAGTAGCAACTACCGCTAGTCCATTAGAGAACTAGAAAATACATCATTCCATCATCATAATTAAGAAACTAGGGATTGTCTCATCATTCCATCTATCAAAATTCGAGACATACCATCACCTAGGGGATGCCCATGGTGGCCAATTGTTGATCTACTATGCTGGTATGTGGTTTAAATCCTAATAATGTTTCTTTTATGTAACATATGAAATTTCTTAAGTCTAGCATGTTCACAATCATTAAATCTCATCAATATTGGTACATTATGTATAATGATATAAATAATAGAACAGAAACATATTATTAGACATGATATTCAAACATGCAATAGATATTCTCGTGATATTCATAAATAAGTCATACAAAGAGACCATTCAAGCAATATACACACTAGCATGTACCTAATAATTTAATCAAAATACAAAAATTGTTTATATTTAACATTTAAAATTCACAAGCTCTTGCCAGTTTATGGTATTTTTCTCAAAAAATGCAAAATACAAAAATATTTAATATGGATGAAAAGTGGCATTTTTAGTGTGATTCTCAGTCCTAGTTTATGGCTCTTTTCACAAGCTCTTGGCTATTCTCTCTTTGACTGATTAAGATATGGAGTAAAAGAGGATGAAAGTCGACAAGACGGGAGAAAAAAAGTAAAACCGATTAAAAGACTAATCAGTAAGAAACTGAAATTCCTTATGCTTAAGCACATGTATTTCGATGATCGTTCAAGCCCAATATTTATAGATCACTTAGTTCATGGAATTATTTATAGATTTACTGTTGGCATATTTTAACTTTTCCAAAATTATTTTTTAATAATATTTGTTTGGAGAATAAATCACTAACCTATAACCAACCCTCACCCAACACCCATCATGCAAATGCTAACTAATTAAATAATGAGCCGATCAGTGTTATGATTTAAGAACAATGAATTTTGCTCAACTAAGGTGGTGTTTGGTAACTCTTATTAAAACCTCTTATTTTGATTAGTCTTATTAAAACAGAGCTTTGAAAAAATTAAAGTGTTTGATAAATTATTTTTTTTTCCTCTTATTTTTAAAGTTTTTTTATGAAATAGAGGTAATACCTCTTAAATAAAAAGCAAGATTTTTTTGCTTTTTTTAAAATAAGAGGAATCTAAAGAGGTTTCAACACTTTCCAAGATAGATATAAATTTTTTTTGAAATATCCAAAATAGCCTTGTCAAGCTAGTTAATAACTTTCTATACTATTAAGCTATTTAAAACTTTTTAAAATGTAATATTTTCAAAATGTGGACTTTAAGAGTTGTGTTTGAATTAAAAAGCTACGATAAACTTTTTAAAGTTTATCGTAGCTTTTTTAATTCAAACACAACTCTTAAAGTCCACATTTTAGTCTAGATTCATTCGCCCTTTGGACGTCCCATATTGATGGGATTAGATCTCTTTTCTTGTTTGAAACAAATTAATTACATGCAATTAAGTCAGATACAGATTTGTTAAGATAAATTAGGACATTCCCTGTGATCTTATCCCATGCTCCATATGTTGTTTAAATATATGAAGATTGCCTCCTACAAGCGACCCACATGTCACAATATCATCAATCAAAAGTACATGGGTGCTTAGGCTATGCCATTTTGAGCTACAAATTTGCTAGTATCACATTGTTCGATTTGAGATCACTTGGATAACTTTAAGATCTAATCTCAACTATCCATTTAGCATCTAGAATTTCAGCTTATGAATTCACAAGTATTTGTGTCATTACATGACACTTACCAACTTTACACACCTCAAAGTTTATGCATGGCAATTTGTCATTTGTGCCTGTTTATGTCCACATATTACTTTTATGGCCTTTAATGTGTAATAAGGTATTGTTGCGAACAACAAGGTATAGCCCAATTCTCAACTTCTAAACCATGGCTTTTAGGTCAATAAGGTGTGTTTGAAGGTCATTCCATGGCCAACAAATGGTCTTCAAATGGCCAAACAAAAAGAGGTTAAAAAAAAAAGATGCACACACTTACACAAGCATTGGAGGTGATATGCACGTGGGTGTGTAACGTTTCCAGGGGTAGTTTGAAGGAAAGAAGTTTCATTGATATCAGCACCATAGTAGTGAATTATGAACACTTTTTAGGGTTAGTTTAAACTATATTAAGAAGGCTTTGAGACCATGCTTGAAAACCATGCATATGTTTAGGTTTCAAGTGGGATAATTAGTTATGACCTGATATCTCAGTTTTGGGATGGAAAAATAGCAAGAAAAGTGAAGGAAAACTTACTAGAAAATAGTCCATGTGTGTTGGAACTTAGAACCGTATAATTGCACACAAAAACAGTATATGAAATCAAAGATTTCATGTAAAAAGACTTAGGCAATGCTTGTCAAGTTACAATAGAAAAACTAGCAATATAAGTTTTGTCTCTTGCATGGATTTAGGTGGCTTTAGTGGAGGAAAGACCCATAGGTAAGTTCCCAAAAATTAGTTCCTTGCAAAGTGGGTGCAAGTTTAAAATAAAAAAATGGAAGTTTTTACTTACCAAGTGAACTACAAGTTTTCACCTACCGAGTGAATTAAAAGTTTTATTCCGCATATCAATGGGGTTTCGAGAACCTAAGTGTCATAGAAACTCAATAGTATTGGTCTATGAACAAGGCCTAATGTAACATCTCGAAAAGTTTTTATGAAATTTGAATTTTTACTTAGAAAATTATACAGAATTGACGAATGAGAATTTTGGCAAGTCTTAGTTATCCAAATGAGGGATAAAAAACAATTTAAGGGATTTTTAGAAGAAAAAATATGATTATAATGCATAAAATAGAATATCATAGTAAAAAATACAAGGATATGTACAATTTTTTATGAAAACAGGATTAAAAAGTCAATCAGGATCGAGATTTGGCAAAAATTCAAAAATAAAGCAAGAAATTCGGCTTAAAAATTAAAAAAAAACTTAAAATGCATCCTACGGTCCAAAAACAATCTGCCAAAATCCAACGAATGGGATTAAAGCCAAAACAAACGCTTGGGTGCATTGGATCATCAAGATCGAAACGCTAGAGATCCACGTACGTAACTCGAGGATGACCGTGCGGTCAAAAGAGAGTTCGTTGATCGCGAACCAGATCCGAACACTGAAATCGATGATCATCCAACGGCCAGGATTCGTGCTCACAGTAAGATGATCGTCTGGTGTTGCGCTCGCAGTGCATCCAACGACGAAGATCAAAGTCGTGTGATTAGATCATGAACATTGATGCGCTTGAAGATCATCAGACGGTTCAGATCAAAGCCGTTTTGATTAGATCGCGATCGTTGATGCGCTCGAGGAAATCCAATAGTTGAGATCGAGAATCTAATTTTTGTTGATTGATCCGAGATTAATCTAACGGCTCCGATCAAATCCGAATGCGTGTCTCGAGGAAAATCCGAGGAACCAAAATAAAGTTGAAATTTAAAATACGAAAAATACTTTAAAATTAACGAAAAATACGAAAAAAATATTCGAAAATTTTGAAAAATAGTTTCTAAATTTCGAAAAATATTTCTAAAATTCGAAAAAAATTTGAAAAATACTCATTTTGCTCCAAAAATTAGAAAGTATGAAATTAGGGAGAATTAGGGTGTTTTATTCAAAGAAGGATACAAAACTTTCTAATTTTCTCCCATGAAAAACCTATATAAACCCTCCTAGGCTCATAATTTTGTTCATTCCAAAAAATAAGAATTGAATGCTCATCTTGTTTTCTCAAAGCCTTCTTCTTGGCACCTTTTCCCATCTTTCCCTTCTTGTGTGTGTGGAAGCTCTGAAATGGGGAATTAAATTGGGCGATCTTCATTGACATTAGTACGTGGGGAGAATTGCTGTCGAAATTCAGGAAGAAAGCGTCACAAGGTGGAAGTGATTTCTAGAACATTCTTCTGTTCTTATTTGAATTCATGGCATGCTCATTGTTTGTATGTTTTTCACTGAATTCAAAGATTTTCAACTTCAGTTCTACAATTTTACATGTTTATTTCAGTATTTCAGTTTTGATTCATGTTTGAGCAATCATATCATCCATGCCATGTTAGTATCATGCTTAGGCTTTTAAATTAAAGTATGATGCATGTTTTATGAGTGTTTCATGAATCGACTGTGTATATTCTAAATTTTAGTTTGATTTCATATTCTAAAATTTATTTTATGAGATCATGATATGAGAATTAATCAAAGACGATGGAAAAAATAACCACGTACCATCATAGTAAACATGTGGGTTGCTATGAATGTTCTTTTTATATGATTAGTTCATATGGTTTTAAGACCAAAGTACTTGGTTGGTGGGTGAGTTCCCTTGAAGTCCAAAAGTCCAATGAAATCGGCTAAGAAAAGCTATATTTCACTTTAAGGAGGTATTTTGCTAAGAACATCAAGGGATTAAGGCCCTTTTAGTCTGAGTGTCAACTTAAACACATTGTTGTTTGAAGCGCCTAATGATTGCAAGTGTTTGAATTATGGTCGTGTTATGAGTTTGAATATGAAAGATGGTTGTTTAAAAAGGATCCACTGGGCTATGTGCTCACTCTTCCTTTCTTATTTTTTAAGAACATGAACCCATGGAGCAGTTGAATATAGATAGTTTTTTAGAAAGTTTCTTCAGTATTATAATTTTTTTTTTAAATTTTTAGGGCATGTTGCCCAAAGTTTGTATGCTTTTCTATTGAAAAGTATTTTGAAGTCTTCCGCTGTAACAACTAGTTATTTTTTTAAGAGTTTAGTACTCTCAATTTCTATTATGAATAAAATAGTTTGAATTTCCTTTATCTCTTTTAATTTGCCTTGATTTTATTGAAAGTTTTGTATTCTTGAATTTTATACAAAGGAATGAGATATTGAAAAGAAAAGAACAAGTGTGTGTCGCTTGTAATGTAGCACCGGCCTGACCAGCCATTTTGTTAAGTCCACTGTCAAGAGAACGGTGACAATGTACACTACTTAAAAGATACGGGGGTTGGGGTGTTACAAGTGTAGTATCAGAGCCTAGGCATTAGTTGATAGGCCAAAAACAGAAAGTCTCCTCTGATACCAAGCGTGGTATCAGAGCCCAGTTAGTAGAAACACTAGACTAGAATGAGAAACTCAAACTTAGGGTTTCACCTTGAATTAAATTGAATTTAGAATGCCCTACCTTCTATTTTTGAAATTGATGAATGTTTTAGAAAGTGTTTTCAAAAAGGAAATATATGTTTTGAAAATGTTTTTGTTTGGATACAAAGACTACAAGTTGAGCTGATAGTAGGTAAGCCTTGTCCCAAGTAAAGTTAAACATTGAAAGGGAGGTAGGTTATCCCACCCTAGAAAGCGTGGTTGCTAAGCAGACTTTGGTCTCGCCGCCCGATCTGGAGGTTGTCCCACCAGCTTATATGAGTAGTCGAAGTTGAAGAACACTCTTATTTACGATAAAAGAAAATTAGAAGGTAGAAAATTAGGGCAAGGAATTGAATAAAAGTCGAAAAAGATGCCAAAGGTGGTATCTTGGCTAGACAGAGGTTGTAAGTCAACCAGAACCGAAACCTAGGTCCAGAGAAAAGACCTTAGGCGGAAACGGGTGTAGCCATGGGTGGCACAGTGGATCAAAAGCATAAAACTCTAGGACAAAGGCTAGAGACGGAAACTTGTGTGAAAGTAGAAATTTTTTTGGTCAGGACACGAGATTAGGAAGCTTCTATAATTTTTGGTTTCTATGTAATATGGGATGCATAAGAATTCGAAGTTATGGAGGAAGCCTAGACTCGGAGAATGATGGACCATGTGTGGTGAATGATTGGTAGCTCTGGCAGAATGGGTTTCTCTATGCTCGCTGGTATGGGACGGTTGAGTATAGTGGGCTGGAAAACCTTAGTTATCGAGCAATTTGCAAAATTGTTTGGGTGTGGCTCTATTTTGAGTGAAAGCCTAAGTAGAAGGGGTAGAGTGGTATGGGACACTTGGAAGCTTGGAACCTTGTTGTGCTAGCTTGATTGTATGATTGTGTGATATGTATGCTTTACTGTTTATTTTCTTTAAGACCAAATCCTGTACCCATGCATGAAAAAAACCTAGAAGAAAGACTTTAGGCCACTAAAATCGAGAACCTAGAAACTTACTCAATTTGATAAGAAAATGGCTAGAGCTAGAAGGTACGTAACTTGATCCACCACTTCTGAGGAGACTGAACAACAAGAGCAGGAACTGCCTGCTGGGATGGAGGCATGGATGGAAGCCATGATGAGTGAAATGTCACAGAGGGTACTAGATCAACTGAGAAGGACACTTCCAGAGATAAACCCTCAGATGGCTCTACAGCCTCAAGCACCTGAGCCTATTCAAATCCAAGTCCCAACACCAGTACCTCAGGAACGTCAAAGGAATCCAGAGGACCTGGAAGACGAAAGACAGAAGAAGATGCTGCTAGATTTGCAAAAGCTCCACCCTCCCTCATTTGATGGAACTACTGATTGCATCTCTGCTGATCACTGGTACCAAGAGATGGAGGAGTTACTAAATGTGCTGAAGGTGACGGGTTCTCAACGAGTAGCACTAGCCACACACCATTTCAAAGGACCAGCCTGTGGATGGTGGAGGATGATGCAGATGGATCCCAACACTGATATTGCGACCATGACCTGGGAAGAGTTAACAGAAAAATTTTATGACAAATTCTTTTCGGAGGCAACTCTCAGAAAGTTGCAAGAAGACTTCGTAAGACTCAATCAGAAGGATCTCATAGTAACTGAATACGAGAGAAAATTTACTAAGCTGGCCAAATTCTTTCAAGAATTGATCCGGGAAGAAAAGATGAAAGCCAACAGAATTGCACAGGGTCTCAAGATCAAGATCTGAAAGGTTATCATGACATTGGGCCTCCAAACCGATAAGGAAGTTGTTGAACGAGCCCTAATTCTGGAACAAGAGCTCAACTTGGAGCAAAGGTTGAGGGGAAAGAACAAGAGGCCTGGGAATGAAAATAACCAAGGGGCTTAAAAGAAAAGTAAGAATTGTGGGAATGCACCATAGAAACAGGGACAAAACAAGGATGAGTCAAGGGAGCAGGCTAAGAGGCTGGGCTTGTGCTTTGTATGCAGACAGAAGGGGCATCTTGCTAAAAACTGCCCAACAGCATCAGCTCAAGTTTCCAAACAACAATAGCAACAACAGAACACCCAGGGAGGAGGTCAGAATGGGCGCCCTCAAGCTAGACGGAATCAGAATGCTAATCAGGGGCAAAACCAAGGTCGTAGTCAGACCAGGCTAGAATGTTCGTGGTTGAGGCCCAAGAAGACTAGGTTCCTGCAGTGGAAGGTACGTTCCTGTTATTCAATGTTGCTGTGAAACTATTATTTGACTCGGGTGCCTCTAAATCCTTTGTTTCTGAAGAACTAGTTGATAGGTTACAACTTGTGACAAAAACACTACCTGTAACTTTGAATGTGTCCAAACCAATAGGGACCATTGTGACTTCAAAAAAGATGTGTAGTTGTGACCTTAGGTTTGAGGATAAACTTTTAACAATTTACCTATATACCCTACCTTTCTATGGATATGATGTGATCTTGGGGATGGATTGGTTAGACCAGTACCAAGCCCAGATAGGTTGTCCTAAGAGACGAGTAACCATAACATTACCTTATGGGGAAATCTTTAAAATCAATGGGGATATGCGGAGACTACCAAGAAGTCCAACCCTAGCCTTGCTGAATTGTTTGAAGCAGACGGATGAGTTCAAGGAACTCTCTAAAGAAGAACCTACTGACTTAAAGAATATTCATGACCTAGCTGTAGTAAGTGAGTATGAGGATATGTTCCCAAATGACTTACCTGGACTACCACCAGCAAAAGAATTAGAGTTCAAGATCGAACTTTACCCTGGAACCAACCATGTAGTCATACCTCCTTATAGGATGGCGCCAGCAAAACTAGTTGAACTGAAAACTCAACTGGATGAGCTCAGGGAGAAAGGTTTCATCAGGCCGAGTGAATCACCTCAGGGAGCTCTAGTGTTGTTCGTGAAGAAGAAGGATGGTTCTATGAGACTTTGTGTCGACTACCAGAAGTTGAATCAAGCTACAGTAAAGAATAAATATCCTTTACCAAGGATTGACGACCTCTTTCATCAATTACGAGGAGCCACTCATTTCTCTAAAATTGATCTTAGGTCGGGTTATCATCAGCTGAGAATCAAGGAGTCTGACATATACAAGACTACCTTCAAGACAAGATATAGACACTTCGAGTTCACCGTGATGCCATTTGGTTTGACCAATGCCCCGGCTGCCTTCATGGATTTGATGAACCGAGTGTTCAGACAATACCTTGACCAGTTTGTAGTGGTATTTGTGGATGATATCCTAATCTACTCTAAGTCAGAAGTTGAACACCTAAAACACTTGATGATCGTGCTGGAAACTCTCAGAAGGAACCAGCTATATGCGAAATTCAGTAAGTGCGAGTTTTGGATGGAAACTGTCAAGTTCCTTGGCCACGTTGTGTCAGCAAAAGGCATCTCTGTAGATCTAGAGAAAGTGGAGGCTGTTATGAACTGGAGGCAACCTAAGACAGTAACAGAAATCAGAAGTTTCTTGGACTTGGCAGGCTACTACAGAAGGTTCATTAAGGACTTTTCCAAGTTGCCAGAACCTATGACTAAGTTGACCAGAAAAGGAGTTAAGTTCCAGTGGGATGAGAAATGTGAACAGTCATTCCAAGAACTGAAGACAAGATTGACTACGACTCCTGTTCTAGTCACCCCAACTCCTGGTGTTACTTACATACTCTATACTGATGTTTTGCTGAGTGGGCTTGGAGCAGTGTTGATGTAGGAAAGACAAGTAGTCGCTTATGATTCAAGACAACTAAAGGTCCATAAGAAAAATTACCCTACTCACGACCTAAAACTAGCGGCCATTGTGTTTGCCCTGAAGATTTGGAGACACTACCTTTATGGTGAGAAATTTGAGCTGTTTTCAGACCACAAGAGTCTGAAGTACATCTACACCCAGAAGGAGTTGAACCTCATGCAACAGAGATGGATGGAATTCTTCAAAGACTATGATTTTCAATTGCACTACCATCCAAGGAAGGCCAATGTGGTGGCCGATGCTTTGAGTAGGAAATTCAACAAGCAGGAGGAAGAAAAAGGCTAGATGTTCCAGTTGATTGAAGATTTTAGGTTGGGTGTAAACCTTAATGAAAAAGAAGCCTAGCTTTATAATATGTCTTGCCAACCGAATCTATTACATCAGATCAGGGATGAACAGAAGCAAGACAAGTGGCTTGCTCAACTAATTGAAGGAGTCACGCAAGGAAAACATACTGACTTCAGGATGGATGCTAAAAACATCCTAAGGCTCCGAGAAAAGATATGTGTACTATAGCAGGGACAGAGCAAGCAGGTCATATTGGATGAAGCTCATAAGACTAAGTATACCATGCACCCTGGTGAGGAAAAGATGTACCAGAACCTCAGGAAAACATATTGGTGGAGAGGAATGAAAAGGGACATAGCTAAATACGTCTCTAAGTGCTTAACATGCCAACAAGTGAAAGTAGAACACCAGAAATCCTTTGGAATGTTACAACCACTCTCAATCCCTGAATGGAAGTGGGATAACATTGCCATGGATTTCGTCAATGGTTTACTCAAGAACCAAAAAGGAGAAGACACTGTTTGGGTGATAGTAGATCATCTCACCAAAGTGGCCCACTTCTTGCCAATTAGATCCACAGACGAAGTCAGCAAGCTGGGAGAAATCTATGTGAAAGAAATCGTCAGACTGCATGGTGTACCCAAGTCTATTGTGTCTGACAGAAACTCTCGCTTCACTTCACAGTTCTCGCAGAGTCTACAGAAGGAGATGGGTACTAAGCTCACCATGAGTACAGCCTTTCACCCTCAGACGGATGGTCAGTCTGAGAGAGTTATCCAGATTTTGGAAGATATGTTGAGGGCTTGCGTTTTAGACTTCAAGGGGAATTGGAGCAAGTATTTACACCTGGCGAAGTTTGCCTATAACAACAGTTATTAGGCAAGCATAAAAATGGCTCCATTCAAAGCTCTTTATGGAAGACCCTACAGATCACCTACCTGTTGGGCTGAACTTGAAGATCAAGTATTAACTAGGCTAGACATGATGGAAAAAACAAGCAACCAGGTCAGGTTAATACAAAAGAGACTGACTACTACACAAAGCCGTCAAAAGAGCTACGCAGACAAAAGCATAAGACCATTAGAGTTCCAAGTTGGGGACAAAGTATTCTTGAGAGTCAGTCCTCAGAAGGGTATTAAAAGGTTCGGATTCAAAGGGAAGTTATCTCCGAGGTTTGTAGAACCCTTTGAAATACTTAAAAGAATCGGAGAATGTGCTTATGAGTTGGATCTACCAAACTGGATGACTTCAGCACATAACGTATTCCATGTATCCATGTTGAGGAAATACGAACCTGACCCCTCTCACATCATTCATTGGGAGGAAGTGAATATTCAAGATGATGCTACCTACGAGGAAACAGCGGTCAGAATCCTTGACCATAAGGTACAAAATCTAAGAACAAAGGATATCCCATTAGTGAAGGTGTTGTGGAAACACCACAGGGTAGAAGAAGCCACGTGGGAACTCGAAAGCGAGATGAAGACCAAGTACCTGCATCTATTCATAAGGAATACCTAAATATGTACAAATTTCGAGGACAAAATTTTTTCTAAGGAGGGTAGGTTGTAACATCTCAAAAAGTTTATATGAAATTTGAATTTTTACTTAGAAAATTATACAGAATTGACGAATGAGAATTTTGGCAAGTCCTAGTTACCCAAATGAGGGATAAAAATCAATTTAAGGGATTTTTGGAAGAAAAAAATATGATTATAATGCATAAATGGGATATCATAACCAAAAATACAAGGATATGTGCAATTTTTTATGAAAACAGGATTAGAAAGTCAATTGGGATAGAGATTTGGCAAAAATCCGAAAAAAGCAAGAAATTTGGCTGAAAATTAAAAAAAAATAAACTTATAATGTATCCTACGGTCCAGAAACAATATGCCAAAATCCAACAAATGGGATTTAAGCCAAAATGAACGCCCGGGTGCATTGGATCATCAAGATTGAATGGCCAAAGATCTGCATACGTAACTCGAGGATGATCGTGCAGCCAAAAGAGAGTTCGTTAATCGCGAACCAGATCCGAACACTAAAATCAATGATCGTCCAATGGCCAGGATTCGTGCTCACGGTAAGATGATCATCTGGTGCTGCGCCCTAGGTGCATCCAACAATGAAGATCAAAGCCGCGTGATTAGTTCACAAACGTTGATGCGCTTGAGGATCATCGAACGATTCAGATCAAAACCATTTTGATTAGATCGTGATCGTTGATGCACTCGAGGAAATTCAACAGCTTAGATCGAGAATTTGATTTCTGTTGATTAATCCGAGATTAATCTAACAGCTCTAATCAAATTCGAATGTGTGTCTTGAGGAAAATCCGAGGAACCATAATAAAACTAAAATTTAAAATATGAAAATTACGTTAAAATTAACGAAAAACACGAAAAAATATCCAAAAATTTTGAAAAATACTCATTTTGCTCCAAAAATTAGAAAGTATGAAATTATGGAGAATTAGGGTGTTTTATTCAAAGAAGGATACAAAACTTTCTAATTTTCTCCCATGGAAAACCTATATAAACCCTCCTAGGCTCATAATTTTGTTCATTCCAAAAAATAAGAATTGAATGCTCATCTTGTTTTCTCAAAACCTTCTTCTTGGCACCTTTTCCCATCTTTCCCTTCTTGTGTGTGTGGAAGCTCTCGAAATGGAAAATTAAATTGGGTGATCTTCATTGGTATTAGTATGTGGGGAGAATTGCTGTTGAAATTCAAGAAGAAAGCGTCACAAGGTGGAAGTGATTTCTAGAACACCCTTCTATTCTTATTTGAATTCATGGCATGCTCATTGTTTGTATGTTTTTACTGAATTCAAAGATTTTCAACTTCAGTTCTACAATTTTACATGTTTATTTCAGTATTTCAGTTTTAATTCATGTTTGAGCAATCATATCATCTATGCCATGTTAGTATCATGCTTAGGCTTTTAAATTAAAATATGATGCATGTTTTATGAGTGTTTCATGAATCGACTATATATATTCTAAATTTTAGTTTGATTTCATATTCTAAAATTTATTTTATGAGATCATGATATAAGAATTAATCAAAGACAATGGAGAAAATAACCACGTACCATTATAGTAAACATGTGGGTTGCTATGGATGTTCTTTTTATATGATTGGTTCATATGATTTTAAGACCAAAGTACTTGGTTGGTGGGTAAGTTCCCTTGAAGTCCAAAAGTCCAATGAAATTGGCTAAGAAAAGCTATATTTCACTCTAAGGAGGTACTTTGTTAAGAACATCAAGGGATTAAAGGCCCTTTTGGTCTGATACTGGACTTAAACAAATTGTTGTTTGAAACACCTAATGATTGCAAGCGTTTGAATTATGATCGTGTTATGAGTTTGAATATGAAAGATGGTTGTTCGAAAAGGATCCACTGGGCTATGTGCTCACTCTTCCTTTCTTATTTTTCAAGAACATGAACTCATGGAGCAGTTGAATATAAATAGTTTCTTAGAAAGTTTCTTTAGTATTATAATTTTTTTTTAGAATTTTTAGGGCATGTTGTCCAAAGTTTTTATGTTTTTCTACTGAAAAGTATTTTGAAGTCTTCCGTTGTAATAACTAGTTATTTTTTAAAAAAGTTTAGTACTCTCAATTTCTATTTTGAAGCAAATAGTTTGAATTTCTTTATCTCTTTTAATTTGCCTTGATTTTATTGAAAGTTTTGTATTCTTAAATTTTATACAAAGGCATGAGATATTGAAAAGAAAAGAACAAGTGTGTACCACTTGTAATGTAGCACCGGCCTGACCCGCCGTTTTGTTAAGTCTACTGTGAAGAGAACGGTGGCAATGTACACTACTTAAAAGATACGGGGGTTGGGGTATTACACCTAAGAAGTCCTAAATTGAGTCAAAAGAAAATCGGACATGGATGTAACACCCCACCTCCCATGTCAAGGCCCACGTCATTTGACGTTATCTTTCTTCGATATTTTTGGGCTACCCAGGAGGTGGGCCCATGTTACGTTGTCCTTATTCCATTTTAATTTTCATGTCCATAAGAAATCCTATGCACATTAATCTATGTACAAAATAATTAATAAAAATTTATGACGCCATGGAATAAAATAAATCTCTTATTGTTTAATAGAAAAATTTCAAGAGTAATAATTTAACCTTCATTACAATGAAATAAAATAAATAAATATATTTGGGCCCACATGCTCTACAATGAATTTAAATAAAAATTTTTACATATTAAATGGCTCCTATACAGCCTTGATAATTAAATTCTTTAAATGTTAAAAATAAGAAATGAGCTATAAAGCCCAGTGAATCCTTCTAAGTATTTAATTCATTATTTCGATAAAATAAAACATCAATAACAAGCATTCAAAAGGAATTAAATGATTCAAACAATTTATTATTTTGGTTGTCATTAAACACCAAAAGGATATCCTGTAATAGCCCAAATTTTTGTAATGCAAGCGCATCGCAATGAAATTTAAAAATATATAAAATTGTTTTTAACTAAGTGAATTAAATAAAAATATTTCATATATATATATATATATATATGTATGTATGTATGTATCTATGTATGTATATATATGCATACATGATTTTGA
>JAJIYU010009580.1:0-16903 GCA_030144865.1 Tinospora cordifolia | reverse complement strand
GTGTTTCTATGACCTTTGTTCCTTGCATAAACTTGTATGAAATGACATGGTTTGAACGGTTTCATGGGACTTAGATACATCTGGTTGATTTTGAGATATGTAGATGTACACCAGTAGTGAGACCAGAGGCTCGAGGTCCGAGCGCGGGGTCAAGGTATACGATGAGATGAGACTCGGGGTCCAAGCGCAGGGTTAGGGTGTGTGACTAACGCGCCTAGCTTCCGACCTGCTCGAGTGATGGCACTTGAGGACCGAGCGCAGGGTTAGGGTATTCGAAGGATACGCCTAGCTTACGACCCGCTCAAGTGGCCAATACGCTTGACCTACGACCTGCTCGAGCGATGACCATAGGTTGGGTTTTGGTTGAGCTAACCTAGCCTGAATATGCTTTTAACTAGCATGATTTTAAGATGATTTTTGGAACCAGTGCACTGCTTATAACTGTTTTTATACTATGCCATACTTTCGAATGTCATATCATTTTATTGTTCATGCATACATGCACTATTTTGGAATATTGGTTGTGGTTGACATGCTGATCTTTCTACTCACTGAGCCACGTGGATTTTAGGCTCACTACTCTATTATCATTTCAGGTTCTTCAGTGGCGGACAAGGGAAAAGTCGTAGTGATTGCCTGATTCCCCGACGATTCCTGTCCCAGCTTCTTTTTGGTTTTCTCCTTTTACTTGAGGTTGGTCATTGTTGTACTATTCTAAACGATTAAGTATGTATTTTGGACAAACTTATGTAAATGAAATGCTTTCGTTTGAATTATTGCTTACTTTGGTTTAATGATTCCAATTATTCTGATATCGTCCCATCACATGAGGGTTGCAAAGATGGCTTAAAAGTGGTTGGGCGAACTCATCTTAGTGAGAGAGTTTCGTCAGGCCGCTGTGCCGGTCGGGCCGCCCTTGGCTCTGGAAAGGGGTCCCGACAGAATGAGAACACTAGAAGTCCTTTATATAGAGTTTGGGGGAGTGAAGATTGGTAACTTTAGGCATTTTTCATATAAAAATTTTCTATTTTTATTGGTTCTTGGTGGCCCCAAATCAAACATTTGGTTTTAGGGTTTTTTTTGTAGGTTTCTAGTGTATTTTTGGCAATTTTTCCTTCTATTTATGGTTTCTTTTATTCGATTTTTTCTTTTTTTTTTTCTGGAATCGATTAGGACCGCACAATTTCGGTGAAATCATCGAATTCGTGTGTGCCTCTTTATATATATCTAATACAATGTTATAAATTTATAAATGTTATACAATTATACATACAATTATTTATGTAATACAATTTTACTATTATAAATTTACATTTACATAATGTTATAATTGTACTAGATAGTTATACGTATATAACATTTTTTTAATTGAATAAAAATGTTACAAATTTACACTTATTAATCCTGATACATTATATATATATATATACATACTCCTATAATATGTGTAGTATATTATATGATATTATTTTATCACACACATATTATTCACACACGTAAAATATAATATTATTTTTATAACTATAACGAATAGTTTTATATACTTGTATTTACCTAATATTTGCATCTTATATTTACATATATCCGTGTATATATATATATATATATATGTTTCCATTATTTATTCCTGGATACCAAGGTTATTCAATTAACTTAATTTATTTCATACTTTAGAGTACACACAGTTTATATCTAAAAATGTTATATAAATTTCTCAAACAAAATATTTTATTTGAAATCCGTACAAAATTCGTGGGTGTTACAGTACACAAATATCGATTTTAATGTGCATTTGACGTACTAAGTCATCATCCTAAACTCATGTTTAAGGTGTATATAAACTCATGTTTAAGGTGTACATAAACTCATGTTTTAGGTCTCCTGAACATCGGCCAAAACGTGTGCATCAAATTGAAAATTTTCTAAGATTTAGTATTCTAGAAATATTCAATGTAGTGCACTTCTAGAATTTTTTTCAGAATGTAGCACAACAGTGCAACGTGCTGCTCTATGCATTCAATGCATCAAATAATGTGTATTTTTAGGTTTGGTTTGAGTTCTACACATGTCAGTTTTGTGCATTCTTTAGCTTGTCTTGTTCATCTCTTAGTGGTCTATGAGACTAAGCTAGTTAGCTCATATGATTCCTAAAGGTTCAGGATCAAACGATGTGTTTTCCTTTGAGTCGTTGAAGATTTGAAAGCAAAGGTGTTTGCATGTCAATTATCTAACTTTGGACACTTGGTTCTTATCCCTTGGGTTATCGCTTCACATGATTCTTGTGGCATTTCAAAGATGATTTTGGGCACTTTCCAAAAGTATAAGATTCATTGTCTCACAAGTGCATTATAAGTTTTAAAATCAAACCCACAATATAGGCTTGTCACCAAGTTGTTGGGCTCAGATTTGAGTGTGTAACCACCCAACATTGTAAGCTTAATTCAAGGTCTATCAACCACATATTTATGTCTTTCTTTTGGTGTTGGAATCATGGGAAAGGCCAAAATCCTCTAACGTTCAAGACTACAAGTGATATGGTGTAAGTTTTACATGAATAACGCCCAAATTGTGTGAAAAACTGTGTGGACTGTCATGGTTTTAGAATGTGTGCATGTGATTTCTTTTACATAAGTAAATGAAAATAGAACAGGTTTAAGAACACTTACGATGGGTCTGGAATGATGTTTTCTCAACTCCTAAAGTCCCTCACGTCCCTAACACTTGTACCCACGCAACACAAGAGAATTTTTTCAAAATGGTGACCAAGCTCCAACATTATCCAATTTATAACCATAGAAAAAGGGTAAGCCTTGTAGATGTTAGTGGAGATGCTTATAATGTTCCTCCATAGATGCATGACAGTGCTCAGCCATTCATAATGGCGTGTCATGTTGCTTGGAGAAGATGAAATTGCATTCATGGTGGTGGTTACCGTTTATTGTTCACAGCACTCTTATGATCATGGTAAAATAACAACCTTTGACCCCAAATTGTGTGCACATGGCAGATTCTCGTCACATGATCTTGGCATGGTTAGATAGTATTAAACTTTCATTATATGTTGGTGCATAGTGGCCTTCTACAAGCCCCTGGATTGGTGGAAAAGTGTGTACAAGTATGCCACCTGGCCATGTTCACTATCAATGCTCCTAGCTAGTGCATTGCGCCCTTTTTTGGTCTCCTCAACATTCCAAGTATAGTGACACAAAATTTATGGACTTTAGTTGTTTTGAACCCAAAATAATGTTTTAGATATCTTCGGTTCTCATGTTACTATGATTAACTTGATCAATTTCAATAGTGATTGATCATTGTTAACCCTGATTAATTTTAGGGCCAAGTAGGACAATTTTGTGATTAATTAAGTGTTAAAATTCAGAAAATTACATTACTTTTTCCTCTATGATCTCTTAGAAGATAAGAAACAACTAGTTTTATTAAATCTAGTATTGAAGTTGAGTATTGATTAATGGCAAATGTAACATTTGAGTTTTTATAGATTTATAGGTTGCTTTAAGGTATGAAATTACTCTTTTCAGTAATTGTACCCTGTACTATGATGAAACAAGTGTTGAATAAATTGATTATAATGATGTTTTATAAAAACAAACAAAATACATTGAGATTAATTCTCATTTTATTCTTCAACATTAAAATAGAACACTCTTTGATTGACTTACAGTGCCTCAACAAAATTATTAGCAAAAATTTTATAAATGCCATCATAATTTGGTTTGTAAACTAAAAATGATTTCTTCTTTCTTCTTTACTACTTTGAGTTTGAGGAAGAATATTAATATATATTAGATTTTATTGGTATATACTTTTCCTTATTTATGCATTTATTTACCATATAATCATCTAGGTAAACATGTATACATATCAATATAATCTCAACGATTAATATACAAATTTATTCAAGTTTATTTTTTTAGATATATTATGACAAGAAGTAAAAGGAGGATTTGTGCTAAAACACTTACTAAAGCCTCAAAGTCAAGTCCAATCCCTCAATGGACTTGGTTTCAACATCAAAATCTCCCCTTCCACTCAAAGGCATTGTATTAATGGAGCGATTAGCCTCAATTGATTCAGATAAGTACAGCTGCCTAGGGCAGCATGTGGTCTCTTCATCATGCACCAATACTAATGAGTGATTCACGAGTTCTCCAATGCGATGATGATTTTGGTCCTCTTCTTCTAACGAAAACAATTGTCGTTGCCGCATCGAAGGTACTATTGGCAGTAGCCTTGGAAGCGAATGATGGTGAATAGTGGGAGATTGGTAGAAGTTAGCACCATAACCAGCTGGCTGTGCATTGTGAAAATAACCATTGATAATAGGGGTACCAATATAATCTGGTTCATGCAAAACTTGGTTAGGAGTTTGTAGGAGCGGTTTTTGAGACACCATTATTGCCTTCTTCATTGTGTGATGAGGATAAGAAACAGGCAAAGGATAAGGAGAAAACTGATTAACATTAGATGATATTTGTTCTCTGATTGACCTATTATTCCAGGCACGTCTGTTGGCAAGAAGATGATCACGACGAGCAATGAATCTGTCTTGCCTATGAGCATTTTGGTGGCCTCCCAAGGCTTGCGACGTCGGAAACAACCTTGAGCAAGTCGGGCATTCATGAGTGTTCCTTATCAGTGCTTGTCCTTGCCGTTCATGGGAATTCTGTTCAAGAATCCTTTTCCATATCCCTTGTTTAGACTGGTTAACCAGTGATTGGTTACAATTTGATGATGACCCTTCATTCATTGTGAGAAAAAGAGAGAAATCAAGTAATGAATGAAGAGGAAGAGAGAGAAAGAGAGAAAGACAGAGAGAGATAGATCGATAGATAGAGAGAGAGAGAGAGAGAGAGAGAGAGAGAGAGAGAGAGAGAGAGAGAGAGATGAATAGAACAGGTTGATAGTTTCAGGGTTCACACTGAAACGCCATTTATAGAAGAAAATTCAAGGCATCTACCAAAAGAGGAGAATCTTGTGAGATTTTCTAAAATCCCAACACTTATGAAACATCTAAAATTAGATACATAACTTTTTATTTTCTCCCAGTTAGCTTTGTGAGAAATATGTGAGTTAGGTGTGTTCAGTTAAAACATCGAGGGGAGAAGGGAGACTTTTGAGGGTTGCATGGAGAGGCTGTGCTAAAGCAGGGGCATGTGTGTTGGACTAAGAAAAAGGCTAAAGGGATGACACTCTTTACTTTAAATCGAAAGTGTACATTAATTATTGTCAATACATCATTGAATTCTTTTAAACTATATATTATATGATTGAATTAATGGTGTACAGAATTGATGTACGTATGCTTCCAATGTACCATATAAATATCAATACATATTATTACTCCTCAACTAAAGCCCACCAATTCTTCCATGCTGTTACTCCAATAAATAATGGACAAGCTAAGACTTCAAAAGAATTCTATGTCTCCTCCATTTTAATTAATAACTATTTAATTCATTACTTTAGCCTCTGTCAAATAAGAAAGTTTTACCTGTTTTTATAGTATCATTTCAGGATTTCAGATTTTTTTAATAAAATAAAGGCAAAATTTTCTCCAAATTATCCTCAAAAATCAAACAAAAAACAAATAGAAGTAACAAGATTTTGATGTAACTCGAATGCTTTTGTTCTTTGCATCATATATATATATATATATATATATATAGAGAGAGAGAGAGAGAGAGAGAGAGAGAGAGAGAGAGAGAGCATAAATGGGCAGCAAATTCAAAAACTGTGGACACATGAAAACTTATCCAGTGCCTATAGCCGATAAGAACAAAACTAGGCCACGCCATTGAGCAAACGAGGACATTGGATCAAACTAAAAAGCAGCAGGAGCAGCGACCTGCAATCTGGCCAAGTTTTACGTCTTAAACAACCCTTTTGCAACATGTTCACCAAAGATTCCCATACCTTATCGACTTGGCCGCTTCTCTTTATCAATGCCCATGACTGCAACTTCAAAGTGTCTTCGAGGCTTCGAAAGTATACATGCCGTGTGCTTATAAATTGCTGTCCCAAAGTCTCCATGAATTGAAAAGATACCGTACACCATGGTAATAAATATCCACTTTAATTATACAGTATGCAAGACAAATCTAGCTAGTTTATCGTACTAATTTAACCAAAAATAAAATAAAAAGAAAACAACTAATAAGACAATAGGGAAATTGGAACAACTTGGGTAGTCAGTAGTCTGCACAGCACCTCTCTACCAAGAACTTATGGCGTATTGTAATGTTACGTGCAGGCCTCAAGATTCAATTTGGCATGTAATGAAAGTTCACTTATCCACTTTCGGCGCGGTTTGATATGGGTCGGTGGTGACCATGCATGCTTTGGCAGCCACGTGGCTGGCTGGTGATTATACTTTCGAATTAGACAGCAGCTTAGTAAATTTATCGATATCTTGGTTGTAACTTAATTCATCTTTTTTTTTTTTTTTTACATTTTTAAAACTACCTTTATTTAATACCACATATTCATAAATTCCATTTCTGCTTTCTTTTATTTTATTTTTTTCTTAATAAAAAGAAAAAACTGGCTTTGGCTTCGTAACGGGCAAAGAGTTTGAATGCAAATGAGAATAGAATCAAAAGAAACGAAGTCAGATACTTGTAGCTCATGTCTCTATGACGAAACAAGCATGACAAACAAGGAAGCTATGATGATTTGAAAGACACCGAAAAACTGACGCCTTAGGATGGTATTTCATCAAAATTGGGATATGAGTGGTTTTTTTTAATACAAAAGATTGATTTAACAAAAAAAAAAAAGTTATAGAAAGTAAGGAATTATGGATTGATTGAAAGAAATGAGCAAAGAAGCGATTTTTACAAGGTTGCAAATGAGTGAGTGAGGGAATGTAAAAACAAGAAACTGAAACTGATACAACATTAATGCATGCCAAACACAAAAGTAGCAAAATGAGTTCTCACATTTACTATATTAAAACATGCACAATAACATAAAAGTATATTCTAAATGCCTTAGTGTATTCATGTGTTCACGACGACATATGTTTTTTCTTAAGAGACATTTTAAACTATTTTCTAAAAAAAAAATTATGAAATTTATCATTAATTTGATTCAATGCACTCATTTATTTAAAACACTCATTTTAGTTATGTCACTCCTTTGTTTAAATTTTACATTATTTTAATTCATAATTCCTTGATACCTCTTAATTTCACATACAATTGATACCACTTGAGTATTTGTGGTTTTATGAATTTCATTTTTAATTAGTTCTTTTAATTTTGATACCATTTAAGTTGATTACTTAATAAAAGTTAATTTAACAACATGTAAAAGATTTTACTAAAATCAGGAATTACTTAAAATATTTAAAAGATTTGTTTTGTATAAAATTTTTTAGACATTTGATAAATAAAAAGATTCTCACATTAATAAAAAGATAGCAAGGTTTTCCCAATTAATTTAATTTAATTAATTTCATACTTTATAGTATACACAATTTATCTTTAAAAACGTTATAAATTTCTCAAAGCCAAATTACTTTATTTAATTTCGTTCATCGAATTTCGTACAAATCTTTGGGGTATTACAGTAGTAATCCTAGATAGTCGACTTTCTCTCAGGATAAAGATCTCTGAGGAGCTGATCTTGGTCGGATCTACTTCTGTTAAAGAATGTCCTTGAAGGTTGACCTCTATTCTGATTAAAAGTTGTAGAAGGTTGAGCGCTACTAAGGAAAGGTCCAGGATTTGGGACAGGTGGTATCACATAGAATATTACATGGTTTTGAAGTTATTGTATGTTTTCACAGAAAATTGTTTACCGGATTTGGTTTTCACTGAAAATGAGTTTTGAACTTAATTATTGAAAAACATTAGATGATGCCAATGTACTTGAATACTGTTGCAGACATGACATGAGTACACGTAGTGATCCCTGATAGTTGACCTTCTCTTCGGGTAAAGATCCTTGAAGGGTTAATCTAGTTAGATTTACTTCTTAAGAATTATGTACTAGAGGGTTGAACTTTATGCTGACTAAAGGTCCTAGAGGGTAGCATTACTATTCTAGAAAGGTCCAAGATGATAGCACTTGGAACTGATGGTATCACTTAGGCATGTAGTTAACTAAGTCAACTATGCATTGCATGGAAACATTAGACTCAGGTAAAAATCGAGTGTCGCTATGAATGGCACAGTGGGTCATAAATAACTTAAAAGACTTTAGGGTATAGGTTAGATATGGATAACGTGTTGAACGCACACTTGTTTGGTCAAGACCCGAGTCTGGAAGGATCATGTATCTCTAATCTATATATAGTGTGGGATGCAGAGGGATTTGGGGGTATGGAAGAATCCTAAATTAGGAGAATGACGGACCATGTTTGGTGAGTGATCAATTTCTTTGGTTGAACTTGTACGCACTATATTATACAGGGATGGGGTGGTCCAGTATGGTGGGTCTTGCGTCAGCCTTAGAATACTTCTGTGGGTGCACTGTGGCGTTATTTTAAACTAACAGATCCGATTAAACGTGGCAGGACATCTACAGTCATATGGGTATCGAGATGCTTACACCATTGTATGGGTGTAATGTAATTCTGAGTGGAAGTCTGTGTAAAAAGACGAGGGTAGGATGTGGTGTTTGGACCTGGAAGCACAGATGAAAGCTTGGGATTTCATTATACTAGCGTGCATTGTTTGCTTGTTTGTTGGATGATTATTTGTACTATATGTATTATAATTATTTTGAGTATGTACCCGAACTCTTGTATCCAAAAATAAATGAAATGCTGTCAACTTAGAAGCATAAACCTTTAGACCACTGAAACACATCGATAACTTAGAGACAATGCACCTAGAGTCACAGTATCACGATAAATGTGAAAGAGTATTGGTAAGTTAGAACGAATGGTAGTTATTACCAGTCACAGTATTCAAATGCTAAGGAAAACGGGGGAATGTTGAGATCTGGACTTCATATAAGAATAGGTGATACATCATTTGTGATAAAGGGAAGTTGTGTTTCATCATGATTAAAATTGTTGGGTACTGAATCAAATGTTTGACTTTTAAATAGTATTGAGAGGAAAATGGCTTGATATGAGAGTAGAGACAAGTCGGAATAGAGACGTGATAGTAACTCGATCCTAAGGGCATAAATAGAGACAGTGATGATTGCAGAGATGATTATAGTAGAGACCTCACAGAGAGCGATGTTAGAGGTCACTCTAAAAAATGGGGCAATTGGCGAGATCCCTACAACCAACAGTGACACCACAACCACCAGTACTGAGATAGCCTAGACTTCACTTCTACCACAGGCTCACCAGGAAGCCTGATTTTCGAACATAGTGTCACTGACTGGGTTAGTCAGTTATGACAGACAACCACGAGAGTTTTTGAGCAAATTTCAAAAGTAGTAGCCCAGTACATTTGGGGGAGATTGTAATGAGAGCACAGATGATAGAGTCTGATGATTATATAAGTGTCTACTTTAGCCATCTGTGTCCGAACCCTAATTCAAAAGCTATACTTATTCACCAAACAAATGGTCAGACTACAGGATGAATGGAAAGTGAAAATTTTTCAATAGCTCAAATCCATCCCAGGTAAGAACATACATCAAATTGTTGTTAAGCCACATATTCCTTTATGGAAATGTCATGGATCTAGCACATGATACCTGGGTTAGAATATCACAATTCCTGTAATAAATCGCACCAAAGTTTGTGAACTCGTAGTTCTTCTCAACGTTAACTTAGAAAGAAGACAAAATTCACAATCTTTCCACTGAAAATAGGAGGCACATTGTTCCAAAATCACCAATGACAATTGAAGACATGACACTTCAAGCTAAAAGGTGGTGACCATTATGGAACACTAGAAAATAGTTGAACTGTGTCAGTTCAGAAACCCGTGGAACTACTTAGCTATGTGAAAAACCTGAAAAAATTTTAATTGATTCTCACAAAATGCTTTTAAAGGAGCAACAAACTGACATCTTTTATCATTACAAAAAGATGATGTGGGCCGAAGATCCTCAACATAGGATCAGAGTAACGCAACAGAAGCGAAATGGGCCATTGGAAAAATATAGATCGACTTATAAAGATAGTTTACTTCTTAACTATTCAATCTACAAACTTGATGATTAAACAAAAGAAGTGTTATATTGTAGAAATTGTGAGATATACCATTTGAGTATTAACTTAATTCAAATTTTGAGGGTAAAATTTTATTTAAGGGGAGTAGGTTATAATACCTCGAAATTTTTATGGCCGCATGCATGTCGATTTCTAAATATAAAATAGATTAATCAAAAAAATAAAAAAGGAATAAATGTTATGAGTGCAAATAAAATAAATTAATCAAGAAAATAAACATTTAAATAAATGTTATGAGCACAAATTAGTTAAAATAGATTAAATAGTAAATTGGAATGACGATTAGTTATTTGATCATTATAGACTAAAAATAAAATAATACAACGCTTACGTGTTATGAGCACAAATTAGTTAAAATAGATTAAATAGTAAATTGGAATGACGATTAGTTATTTGATCATTATAGACTAAAAATAAAATAATACAACGCTTACGTGCATGTCGATAACAAACATATAAAATAAATTAATCAAGACATAAATAAATTTAAAATCATATTTTATTTAAAGATATGTACAGACTATGGTTTAAAAATTAACAAAATATTTGTTAATGAAATATTGGTAGATAAAAAAAAAAAAAAGAATAATCAGGAACCGTGAAGAACATCACGGTTAGGGCATGTAGAAGCAAAATGAATTGGGCAATTTGGGACAAACTGGTTTTTGGTTTGGGCTGATGATGATCAAACAAGAAACGAATCTAGAATTTTCTACAGTTAAAGAAGCAAAAGTAGGGGAGAACAAAAATAGGGCATCACGGTGGTGTGATTTGGGGAAAAGAAGATCAAAACTAGATTTTTGGGCAATTGGGTGTGTGTATTTCACGTACGAAGAGGGAAACAATGGAAAGAAGAAACCAATTCAGATTTTTGTTGCTATGAATCACAAATACTGAAGGAGAAATCAAGATCTTTGTTTGCCGTTGCATTTGGAAGAAAAAGAAGAACGCGATGTAAATTCTTAGGCTTGCTGGTTTTACAAATCTGGGGCTTTGATATGGAGATTTGTGGTTGGATGATGACAATCAAACAAGAATCAATCGTTGTTGCTCCTGTGTGTGGATTGAAACGATGAAGAACATCCAAATCTGGAAAAATCATGGCTACTGGCCGTAGAACGAAAAACAAAGGAAGGAAGAGGCACAGCGGTGAGCTTTGGGGGTTTTGTGATTTGGGCAAAACTGAACAAGAATTTCAGAAATGTTTGGCGATTTGGGCGTTGCTGGTTGTTGCCTTGTTGTGTTCGTGATGAAGATGAAAATGAGGCTAAAATGAAGAGTACACAATAGCTGGATGTGCGTGATGTTGCTATTACGCATCCATGAAGAACAAAAATGGAAGGGTTGCTGGTTTTTGATGTACAAAGATGGTGAAGATGAAGAAGAAAACCAGCTGCAAGTGCAATCTTGTTTTTGTAATATTGCTGGCCGTGATTTGTGGGTTTTTGCAGCAGCTAATCCGTGATTGTTGGTTCATGAAAGAAGAATGAAATTGTTGGTGCGACTTGGTGTGTTTTGTTGCAATTAGTGAAAAATGATGATGTGCTACTGTGTGTTTTTCGTTCTATTTGTGTAGTGTGTTCTACTAGTCCGAGATGATGAAGAAGAATATTTCAGATCTAAAATTCTGAAATTTCTACTATGTTTGGGATAAGAATGAAGGATGAAAAATCAGAAACTTTGGTGTTCCTGTTGACGCATTTTGTGGACCGTGAGAAGAAGATAACAACCAAGTTTTGCTGTCCTAGATTAGAGTTTTTGCACAGAAAAGTTTCGGAAATAAAAATTAGATTTTCAATGGGTTGATTGAAAATTTTTTGAGAGGGATACACGAAAAACATGTTGCGAAAAGAGGGTTTGACACTTGAACTGATATTGGACAAAGTGAGAATGTTTTCCTTATTAAATGTATATTTCACTATTCTATTTTGATGGAAATCGAAAACAGATTTTGATATTTGGATTTTTAAACTTTAGAAAGTAGCATAATTTTAGTATTTTTGATTATGTTTATTTTCGGAATGTAGTAATTGAAAATTCAACGGATCGAGGTTTCAGAGTTATTTTGAAGAGATTTTAAACGGAGAAACCACTGTACAAGGTATTAAAATTAATATTTTCTAAATTTTGAGCTGAAATGAATTTAGAAGGAGTGATCTTGAATTAGTTGAAATTTACATGTAGACTTTGAAATTAATTTAGAAAGTTTTTAGCTTAAGAGTATTTTTGAATGAGATTAAATTTCTTTGGATTCTTGAAGTAAATATTAAATATTTGAATAATCTTATCTTAATAGAAATTATTAAATTGAAATCTAGATGCAAAGATTAAATATTAAAATTGTCCTATAGAAGTAGAAATTAATTATTTAAAAGCTAAAAAGAATTTTGGAATAGTTTTAAGCCCCTAGATTATTTTATTTGGTTTAGAAAAGTAGTAGAAGCTTAGAAAATTAGTATGTAAAATTTCTATTGTTAGATTAAAAATTTTGGAGGCTTAAATTAGAGAAATTTGGGGTTGAGGAGTATTATTTTGATATGAAAAATAAACGGAGGAAATAAATGAAGCAGATTTTTGGAATCTAGCAATTTAGAAATATTTTCATGTGATCATTAATATTTTTAGAGATAGATTTCTTATAGAAATAAAAGTAAAAAGATTGGTGGAAATACTGGAGGTTTTTATCATCTCAGACTAGAATTATTTCAAATTATTTTAGATAAGTAAACAAAACTTAGAATTTATTATTTGATAGTTAATTGCAGATAAATAATGTGGAGTGTAAAGAACTCTCCACGATGAAACGTAAAGGAGATCTAACATGGTTAGGTGAGAAGCATTTCCTTGCTCGTTAATATTATATGAATTTTAGATTCAAAACATGATAAATGTTAGCTGAGGACATTTGGTATGTTATAGCTGCTATTTGTTGTGATTGGGATGATTTGAATGATGATCATAGTGTCTGGTTAATCGCTTTTTAACATGTTTTATTGAGTTCATGATTTATTCATTTTATTCATCATATAATTGTTCATATTTGATGAATGATGATGTTGTATGGATGACATTGTTTGTGGAATTAAATAAGATTAATGGTTTATTAAGAGATCTACATACCGATGCGATGGATTGTTGCAGGTGCACTGTAACTCTTCATACAGTGTATCATGTGCATTAGTCTAGGCACATTGTAGATATTTCCAATAGCTAGATAGCTGAGTTGTTTGTGGAAGTGGTACTCACTGGATTGTGAGCACCGGATTGTGTTGCCCTTCTTTAGACAGTAATCCCATGGTATAGTCTAGATTGTATACCAGAGAGTACTCACATTTGGTATGAACAGCGCTAATGCCTGGAGAGGTATATCATGATTTTAAGCTAGATAGTGCCACTGGAGAAATCATGATGGTACATCTGGATTGTGTGCCAGGAGTTATTCATTTGGATTACAAGAAACATCAAGAGAGGATTCTCTTTCAGTTTTTAGAGTACAATAGACAAATGAATGCTTGAATCGAATAATGCGTGAAAGTGTGTGCATGTTTTGATTCTTGATTTTCTATAATGTTGATGATGTGTAAGGATGACCCATTGGGTTTTTGAGCTCATTTCCATTTCATTTTTCAAGTACTCATAAGAGAGTCCACTGGCATATTGAAGAATCGATGTCAGTAGCTCATTTAGAGGTGGTTATAGTTATCTTTTTTATTTTAACTTAATGTTAATACTTTCACATGACTTAGTGATTTTGTAATTTATGTATGTAGAACTTTTCAACTATATAAATTTAACTTTTTCTTGCTTGTTTTGGGTAAATGAATTTGACAGCAATTAGCTGAATGTTTTAATGGCTTTGCTATTGCGTTATTATGATATTTAGAAATTTTCTTATTTTCATAAATGATAACCAGTGATAAGGATTAATTCTAGAGCATTTTATGTACTATGAGGTGATTGCATTGCATATAGATCATGTTATACTTTTAGAAGAAAGTGAAATAAGAAATGGAAAGTTGACAACTCAGTTTTAGGAAAGGATGACTCAACAATCATGTACTAAGAAATCTAGACCTAAAATTGGGGTGTCACAAGACTTTTAACAATCTAGTTTTTTTTAAGTCAAGGTTTTTCTCTTTGGTAAGGATGGTATGCCTAGGTGGCCCTTTTATCATCAAACGTATCACACATCTCATGTTGTCATCTCATATCACATTTCATTGGTCAATAATAATTTAATTAATTATCTATTCATTTTGATAAAGGTTACATCATAACTAGTCTCTAAAGGGTTCCCTAAGGAAACACAACATGTGTGTTGATCCATCACCAACTAAGATCTATTGATGATAATCATTTGGATGATCGCCTAGTACATGTATTCTTATATTTCATTAAATGTTTGTTAGAGTTCAAATACAAACATATGTCATATACACATCGTGATAAGTCAAAGCCATTTCATTTCATCAACATCGTGATCAAAATAACATAAGCATAAGTCATAAAGCATGTTCATTTCATATGAGATTATTTTCAACTCAAGCACATGATAAACATGCACATTACAAAAATTTCAATCAAGCATATTTCTAATCATGAAAGCATTATTTACTACACTAGCACGATCCTAAACATTTCAACAAATCAAAGAAAATTTTCATTTAATTATACTCATCTAATAATAATAATAAGGTAGGGTATCATTTCCACCTAAAACTGAATTTAAGAATGCTTTTATGTTTTTTCTAAACTTCTCTTCATATGAGGTCCACACAGCCAATACTTTTTATTAGTTTCTATTCCAAGTCAATATATATATATATATATATATATATATATATATATATATATATATATATATATATATTTGTCCTTAATGTCATTAATTTGAACCTCATTAAGTCACACTCAATGACTAATTTGCGTCATGCAACTTGGGGTCCATCCTAACCTTAAATGTACGTATAAATTAAAATGTCTTCTAAGTGTTATTTATTCTCAAACTTGTTTTTCTTGCACTTACCCTGAGGAGATGTTTTTTCCCTACTTCCTTTTGACTGCCTTTAGAATTCTTTTTGGGTCGTGCTCCTTGCGACACCCCACCTCCCCATGGTCATCCCAAAGGGCACAATTACCAAATTGCCCTTGCGCAATGATGATTTATATGATAAAATGATATGTGTAACAATCGTACATAAGGGCTACTTGAGAGACATAACACC
The DNA here is from genome assembly GCA_030144865.1 of Tinospora cordifolia. Taxonomy (NCBI): domain Eukaryota; kingdom Viridiplantae; phylum Streptophyta; class Magnoliopsida; order Ranunculales; family Menispermaceae; genus Tinospora; species Tinospora cordifolia. The sequence continues at coordinate 1,513 of JAJIYU010009580.1, read as the reverse complement.
CCGCCTACCAATGGTAGTCCTAGATGGCATAATTACTTGATTGTCCTCTCACAATAATGATCAGTACGATAAAATGAAATACATAACAATAGTACATCAAGGCCTCTCAAAAGATGGGACGTTAGTAAATCATTCGTCAACTGTGTCTATAACTCAACTCTATGACATTTCCCAGCCACCTGAATTCTCAATATTTGAAAACATTTTAAAACCTTTAAACAAGTTAAATTAATTAAAAGCATTCACATTCAAATAAAACAACCCAATTTAATATTTCCAAAGAAAAGCATAACTCAAGTGATGCTACAAGAGGCTTAATGGCCTATGTGAATCCAAAACACAAGTTTGAAACTAAAAGAAGGAAAACTAAGGTCAACATGACCAACTAAATCAAAACTACTAGACTAACAATAATAAATGCAGAAAGACAACTGCTATGAACCCACACCAACCTCTAATCAATATGTACTTAAAAAAAATTTAAAAAGAAGCAAGTTCAAAGAGCCTAGTGGATTGATCCAAATATTTAAACTATTACTTCAACTCAATAAACATACATGTCAATTAACTTAAGCATTATTCTAGGTCAACTCTAAGTTTGTTTTTTTTCCTAATTTATTGCGCATGTGACCTTGTTGATTCAATTTTTTTTTTAAGGTTTTATTCATATCAAACGTATTGGACTATCATTGGGTCAATGATCCTTAGTTGCACATATGTAAGGAATTTGTAGAGTATGAAAATAATAAATATAAACATCTAACTGACAGTAGCATGATGCAATCCTTTATACTTCCACCTATGCCCTCTAGATTCAAGTGTCTTCTCCCACTTTAGACTAGAGACATACGCTTTCTCAAATAGGTCTTCCCCAATACACATTTTACCTAATTGCCCCATTCAGTAAGCATAGGCATATTGGTTCCCACAAAATTGACAATCATTTACTTAATGTCACTTGTTAGGCCCCAAGTCCAAGTGTTCTCACATACCCTACTGTATCATAATGTAACACCCCAACCCCTGTATCTTTTAAGCAGTGTACATTTCCACCGTTCTCCTGACAGTGGACTTAACAAACGGCGAGTTGGGCCGGTGCTACATTACAAGCGACACATACTTGTTCTTTTCTTTTTAATATATCGTGCCTTTCTATAAAATTCAAGAATACAAAATTTTCAATAAAATCAAGGAAAATTAAAAGAGATAAAGAAATTCAAACTATTTTATTCATAATAGAACTTGAGAGTACTAAACTCTTAAAAAAACAACCAATTGTTATAGCGGAAGACTTCAAAATACTTTTCAGTAGAAAAGCATAAAAACTTTGGGCAACATGCCCTAAAAATTCTAAAAATAAAATATTGTAGACACTTTCTAAGAACTATCTATATTCAACTATTCCATGGGTTCATGTTCCTGAAAAATAAGAAAGGAAGAGTGAGCACATAGCCCAGTGGATCCTTTTCGAACAACCATCTTTCATATTCAAACTCATAACACAATCATAATT
>JAJIYU010009579.1:0-15000 GCA_030144865.1 Tinospora cordifolia | reverse complement strand
CAGCTTGTCAAATAAGTTGTTAGTGTAGCATATTCATATTTTCCTCCAACCCTTTATTTTTTTTTTATTTAAAACCGTTTCCTTCGTGCCTCTTACCCTCTACTATTTCATTCCTTTCTTTTTCCCTAAATGACGCACTAATTTCTGCTTCTTTCATTCCCTTCATTCATTTTTGTTCCTTTCTTTTGCCCTAATTAGTTCACGTACTGATTCATGGAAGTTTTTGCATGAAAGAAGTATTGTGTGAGATGTTAGAGTGGAAAGAGTAGCAAAGTGAAGAGGGAATTTTGTTTGTGCTAACTGCCTATTGGAACACAATGCGAACATGTTTATCTTCTCTGATAGGTTGAGGTTGAGTTCGAGGTCATGTTCCAATAGGTTCATCTTCTCTACTTAAAAATTTAAGAGATCATGTTCTGTAATACCCCAAAACTTTTAACGCGTACAATTCACAAATAAAAAAAATTATAAAATGATCAATCAAGAAATAAAATGAATATTTTGATTTCATATATATAATGTGAACTTTGGGTTAAAAATAAATAATAATTTTTATAATACGTGCAGAAAATAAATTTTTAAGATTAATAATATTTAATATAAAAATATGAGGTTCACGAAAAAAAGAAATAAACAAATCAAAAAATTATATTTTATTTAAATATATGCATAGGCTTGGTTTGGAAAATAAAATGAAGTATTGGTTGATGATGTTGGTGGAAATAAAAAAAAAATCAAATTTTGGTGATTAAACTCAACTATGAGTTAGCAAAACAAATCATAGATAAATAAAAAAAAAAAAAGAAAAAGAAAAAAAGGGATTAGGGCTTTGGCTTGGTGAACATGAAAGAAGGAAGAGAGTTGTGCGTTTGTGATTTGGGGCAAAATCAACTTGGGGTTTTTGCGATTTGCTGTATGCGAATCACGAATAGAGAAGAAGTTGTGCGTTGTGCATTGTTGCTGCATTTGGATCGAAGTGAAGAAGAAGATCAAGATTGCTGGTTGTGATTTGCGCAGAGGAGAAAGAAATAGAGAAGACGATGCGTACTAGACGTGAATCACAAACAAAAATTTTAGATCTGAAATTTCTGCTACGTTGGGAGATGAAGACGAAGAAAACCAGCAACTTCTGGGTTTTGCTGCTGCTGCCAAATGAAGGTGAAAAGGGAACGAAAGAGCCACTGCTGTTGTGTTCAGATCCGTGAAGAAGAGGAACCAGATTCGTGAAGAAGAAGGCCGTGTGTGCTGTTGAGGGTTTTCTGCATTTTTGAGGTGCTGTGAATTGCGAGCAGAGGAAGAAGGACGGTGTTGTGATTTGCGAACTGAAGGAGCTGCTGGGTTTTCTGGGTTGGGTGATAAGGAACGACGAAGAAGACGTAGGAAAATAGGAAGAAGAAGAAAATGCAAACCAGAAATTGGTTCGTGTTCTGCATGCAAGACCATTAGGGCATCATCTAAACTTGCACCAAACTATCCCAAACTTATTTCTAACCCTTTCCAGTCATGATCCAAGACTTTTGAACTCATTCAAACCATTTCAAACCTTTTCCATTTGGCTTTGAAACCAAATCCATGAAGAATGCACAACAAGAGGGATTTCTGCGAGTTCATTGTTCGAAACCCCTTCGAATTGGTGAGCACATTTCAGCCATGGGAGTGTGATTTTTAACTTTTGGTTAAATGTATTTTAATGGTGGATGCTTGTATGTTCAATGCAATAGATTTTGGGCATCGGATTTGGTTTCGAAAAGGGAAAGAAGCTGCGAGTTATAAATCTCTTTCGTTTTAGAATAAAATCTTGAGTTAGATGCTTGTTGTGTAGGGTTCATTTGGCCAGACATGTGAAAAACAAGGTTTGTGAGTTTCGATCCCTCCACATTTGAGGTTCGCAGATGTAGGACTCTTGCATTCGAACCTGAATGTGAAGCTTCGCAAACATATGAAGCTTCGCATTTCATCCATTAGTAAAGCTTCACATCTTCTTCAAATGCTCAAAACTTGGGTTCAAAAAAAATTGAATATTATCGCAAGTTTTTATTTTTGAGAAATGTTTTTTTTTTAATGTGTTAGATATAAACGAAAAAAAATAATAATATTTGCGGAGCCTCGCATTTTTGTGAATGGATAGTACATAGAAATTCTCATACTTTCGCTATACCTTTACAAGAGATTTTTTTTATTAAATTATTTGGAAACCTGATGGGTGGAAATTGAAATATGTGATTTGGAGTTTGACAAAAATAATGATCTTGGAGAAATTCCTTTGAGATAAATATATATGAGAGTTTTGTGTTGGAACCCTCAATATTGACTTGAATAAATTTTATATGGACTATGGAGGAGTATAATTGATATTTGGAAGTCTTATTTTGTTCGTAATAAATTTAATTTTGATATGAAAAGAAATATGATCGGAGATTGAATTTATTTGAAGTCTTGATGTAAATATTAAATATTAAAATCGTCTTATTGAAGTAGAAAATATTTATTTGAGAGTTATAGAAAATTTTAAAGGGTTTTAAATATTAAAATTTAATTTATTTAAATTGAAGTAGAAATAAGGATTTTTGGGGAAAAACTCCAAGTTAGAAAAAGAATAGATATGAGAGTTTTAAGAGTATCCAAGCCTTAGAATATTATCCATTTATAGTGGATGAAAAGTAGGGGACTTGAGAATTAATTATTCGAATTCTCTATTTTCAGATTAAAAGTTTAAAATAGTAGAGGGGTCTATTTAAAATATAAGCTTAGATTATTTCTAATTCATTTTTGGATGAATAGTAGGAACTTGAAAATTTATTAATTAGTTATCTTAATTTTAATTTCAGATCAAGAATATTAGGGCAGCACGGAGGCTCGAGCAACTCGAAAAAATTAAGGTGGGTGGGATTACTGCACTCCCTAGCCTTATTTAGACTTTGAATTCAAAACATGATACGTGTCTATATTTAATGTAACTAGAAGCATGCTAGGATATTTTGTTGATTTCCTGTTTGGAATGATGTAATGTGAATTCATGATGACCGGTTATTTGCTTTAATATCTTGTGTAGAGATTAGCTCCATTGAAGTATTTCTTGGATGTTCAAGCATACAGTTAGTTGTATAGTAGTTTGACATTAGTACAGGTTGTTTATTGCATTTTATATGAATTTAGGGGAGAATTAGACATATTTGTGCATAATTAGTGGCATGAACATTTAGATTATGAATTACATGTTACATTACATTTCAGCATTGTTTTTGTGGTTTACTATGAGAAAATGATGTTTGGGGAAGGATTTTAGTGTGGTATAGGTTTAGGATGAAGCCAAAAGAGAATTACAACATGTAGAGGCAAAGAAAAGTGAAAATCAAAGGAAAGCAACAAATTACCGCGATAAGAGAACCGACAACTGAGGTAACAGAAGGAACACAAAGATAAAAAAACAACCCACTGGTTACCACGATCGGTGGTCCAGTGACCGTGGTAGCTAGAATGTGATCAGAATGCAAGATGGGCTTACCGCCGTCCATAGAATGGTGGAAATTCATGTTTTTTTTAGGGACGATGCTGATTGCAGTAACATGATTAATTACTGGATTTTTCATATTTTTAGGGTTTTTTTTTTAGTGTGGGCCTATAAATAAAAAATAGAATTAGAGTCTGAAAATATTTAATTCAAAACACCCTGACTGTGATGGCTCAAAAAGGAAAAAAAAAACAAGAAGATTAAGAAGGGATTGAAGATTTAGAGGTCAAGCTTTGAGTATGTCCACTTTTATCATTCCTTTTTGATGTTTGCATTTAATTCAATGTTGGGCTAGTTAGTTTTAATGTCTAGGATGTAAATTTCTAATGTATGAACCTGAGATTTCTTATTCAAGTAATTGATTTAAATGCATTAATTTATATTGTGTGTGCTTAATGCTTAATGTTTATTGGTTATGAACATTATGAGTTCAAACTATTAAACTAACTCAAAAGAGAGGTTTAATTATTAGATTATCATAATATAGACCTAGACTAGTTGATTGACTGGAGGTTGTTAACTATTTAGGGGGCTGTATGAGATTATGAATCACACAACATTAGCTTGTTGATTATGCACCTCGGAAGAGGGTATTATGATACAAGACTAATAGAAATTGAGGTACCTCGGAAGAGGGCTTTAATGTTAGGTGTTATAACTCATAATGTAGGAAATTCATGATCTGAAATAAGAATCATAGGGCATACAACAGAGTTTACCATCCTAGACAACTTTCCCAAATAGTTTTTGAAATAGATTGTTATTCCTTTTGATAGTTTATGTTCTTATTTAGATTTTAGCAATTCAACCTTAATCAGAGTCTTGATAAAACGAAAGCTAACATTAAATTCAGATTTGAGATACTTAAGTAAATTGCATTCCCTGAGGATGATATTCGGTTTCACCGGTTATTACTAGTGCAATCCTATATGCTTGCAAGGTATGTCAACAAGTTTTTGGCATCGTTATCGGGGAACAGTGTAATTAACTCAGAACCAGTTGAACTTAGTTAAATTTTAATTAAGGCAGTTTTATTTCTATTTTCACTTTCAATTGATTGCTTTCCTGTTCCATTCAAATTCATTGAATACACTTGATCTTGTGTTTGTTTTCGGTGTTTCAGGATTGCATGAGTAAACGTCCTTGTGAACCATACGATCCAGATTTGTTCAAAACTACAAATAATATTTGGTGGGAAGCCCAAGGGAAAGTACCAACTATGGCTGATAGTGGAGCTTCCGGTGTGGGAAACAACAAAGAAGCACAACATAGAGAAGCACCCTTGAGAGATTTATTCAAACTAGTCCTGAACGATAATTACTCCGACATAGCTAGGACACCGATAGATGCAAACAACTTGAGCCAAAACCCTCCTTGATTATAATGGTGCAACAACAACAGTTTGGAGGTTCAGCAATAGAAGATCCTATGGCTCATCTCAATTCATTCATGGATATCTGTGATATAGTCAAGATGAATGGGGTGACTGAAGACTAGCTAAGGCTAAGGTTTTTCCCTTCCTCTTTAAGGAATAAAGCTAGAAGTTGGTTGCAAACCTTGCTTCTAGGAAGCATCACAACATAGGAGGAAATGAGAGCTAAATTCCTTCAAAAATACTTCACACCTACTAAAGTACACCAATTGCAGGGTGAAATCAGTTCTTTTAAGGAATCTGAGTTTGAATCCCTGTATGAAGCTTGGGAAAAGTTCAATGACTTATTGAGACGCTGCCCACATCATAGATACCTCCCTTGGCTTCAAATTCAAATGTTCTATAGTCGATTCACACCGCCGATGAGAGCTTTGATAGACCCTGCAGTTGGAGGTTCATTGATGGGAAAGTCCACCATTGATGCCACCAAACTCATTGAAGACATGACAGCAAATGCATTTGGCCATGGTATAGAGAGAGGAATAGCCAAGAGAGTGGGAATTCATGAGGTTGATGAAATTAATGCTTTGATGCTCAAATTGCTACTATGACTTATAGATTGAACTTGGTAGAAGAGAAGAACAATAGTGGGCAATACCAGAATCAACACATTCAACATGTTTAGTCAATTGCTGAAGCCAACAAGGCATCTTATTCTGGAGAGGCTTTTATTGAGCAAATGAATGCCATGAATAGATTCAATGGTTACCAAGGACCATCTGGGGGATACAATGTTCTAAAGTACTATCATTCGGGAGTTAGAAATCATGAGAACTTCTTATATTCAAACAATAGAAATGTTCAACTTCACTTGGATTTATGCCACAACAACCCTTACAAGAAAAAAAGCCATCCTTAGAAGACAAGCTTATGAAATGATGAACATGCACTTAAGGTTCTTTAAGGAGCTAACAGGAAGGGTAGACTAGAATGATAGTAGACTTTTTGGCATTGAGATCCAAATTGGAAACATGAATGCCACAGTTAAAAGCTTAGAAACTCAAGTGGGACAGTTGGCACAAATAGTGTTAAATCAGTAGCGTAGCTCATTTTTGAGTGACACTCAAGTAAATCCAAAGGAAAGCTGCAAGGCGGTGATGACCAGAAGTGGGAAAGAGGTAGCAAGCCCACCCTATCTAGCTAGGCTATCTGTTGAAGTTGAAGATGTTAATAGTTATGAAAAGGACGTCCCAAGGTAACCAGCTATACAACATGAGGTGTCTCCCAAATCACAAGGAAAACCCAAGGGGATTATCATTCAAGATGGTAAGGCTCTAAAGCCTCCACCATTGCCATTCCCTCAAAGGTTCCAAAAAGAAGAAATTGGATGAAACTTTGCTAAATTTCTAGAAATGTTCAAGAAGATTCATATCAACATTCCCTTTGTAGAAGCTCTACAAGAAATGCCCAACTATGCAAAATTTATGAAGGAGATCATGTCTAAAAAGAGAAAGTTAGAAGACTTTGAGATTGTGAAGCTCACCGAAGAATGTAGTGCAATCCTTCAAAAGAAACGTTCCCAAAAATTGAAAGATCCATGCAGCTTCACTATCTATACAATGCAACATTGGATCTGAAATCTTTGAGAATGCACTTTGTGATCTAGGGGCTAACATAAATTTCATGCCCTTATCAGTGTGTAAGAGGTTGGACATGTTAGAAATCAAACCAACCATAGTTACTCTTCAGCTAGCAGATAGATCTTTGACATATCCAAAGGGCATTATTGAAGATGTCTTGGTAAAGGTAGACAAATTTATATTTTCAGTTGACTTCGTGGTTTTGGACATGGAAGAAGATTGTGAGATCCCGCTTATCCTTGGGAGACCATTCTTAGCTACAGGTTATGCACTGATAGATGTACATAAGGGAGAGCTCACCTTGAGAGTAAATGATGGAAACGTGGTTTTCAACCTCTACAAAGCTATGAACTAACCCAGCAATATGCATGAATGCAAGAGGATAGAGGTCATCAATTCCTGCATTGTTGAGGTCGTAAATGAATTGAGCTCCCAAGATGACTTGGTTGGATGTATCTCCCATTCAATTTCTTTCTCCCAACCTATGTCTGAAGATGAGAAACTGATTGTCCTAGCTTTAGAAGTGCATCCACCAAAGCTTAACAATTTACATTCTCCAATATTTGAAGCTACTTAATCTAAAGATTTTGAAGAGGTTTCTAAGGCCATTGATCTGAAACCGCTTCTTGAACATCTAAAATATGCTTATTTGCATGAAGCATGATCCCTACCAGCTATTATTTCTTCTTCATTAACCTCTGTCCAAGAAGAAAAGTTTTTGCAAGTGTTTAATGATCACAAGGTTGCAATCAGATGGACAATTGAAGATATCAAGGGTATAAGTCCAACCATTTGCATGCACAAGATTTTAATGGAGGACTCTCATAAGCCTACAATGGAGCATCAGCGAAGACTTAACCTAATCATGAAGGAAGTGGTGAAGAAAGAAGTAATGAAATGGTTAAATGCATGTTTTATCTATGCCATTTCAGATTCACAATGGGTTAGCCCCATCCATGTTTTGCCTAATAAAGGAGGAATCACTGTGGTTACAAATGAGAAAGGAGAGATAATTGCTTCAATGACAACTACTGGATTGCGTGTGTGCATTGATTATAGAAAACTGAACAAAGCCACCCGAAAAGATCATTTTCCTTTGCCCTTTGTGCATCAAATGCTACATAGGATTGTCGGATATGACTTTTAGTGTTTCTTGGATGGTTACTTCGGGTACAATCAGATAGTCATTGCACCTGAGGATCAAAAGAAGACCACCTTCACTTGTCCAAATGGGACGTATGCATTTTGGAAGATGTCGTTCGGTTTATACAATGCACTAGCCAATTTTTAGAGATGTATGATGGCAATTTTTGCAGATATGATTGAAGACAGTTTATGGATGATTTTTCTGTGTTTGGTGTTACATTTGATGGATGTTTGTTTAATTTGGAAAAAGTTATCTCTCGTTGTGACGAAAAGAACTTAATACTCAATTAGGAGAAATGCCACTTCATGGTTCGAGAGGGCATTGCTTTGGGTCACAAAGTTTCTATTTATGGTCTTGAGGTTGACCAAGAAAAAATTCAAGTCATTGAAAAGTTGGCACCCCCTACATCTGTTCGAGAAGTGCGTAGTTTTTTGGGACACACTGGCTTTTATCGCAGATTTATTAAGAATTTATCTCGAATCACTCGCCCACTATGCAGTTTGCTCGAGAATGAAGCTGAATTCAACTTCACAGTTGAATGTGTTGAAGCTTTTAGTACATTAAAGAAGGCTCTAATATCTGCTCCTATTATGTCTACGCTAGTTTGGGGGAAGACTTTTGAGACAATATGTGATGCTAGTGATGATGTTGTTGGGGCCGTATTAGGATAGAGACACGATAGCTGTTGTCTTTGCATGTTACAAGTTTCGGTCATACATTGTGGGTTCCAATGTCAAGGTCTTCACCAATCATATTGTTATTCGTCAACTCTTCACAGAAAAGGATGTAAAGCCTCGATTGATAAGATGGATTTTATTGCTACAAGAGTTTGATATAAAGGTGATAGATAAAAAGGGTACACAGAATGTGGTAGTTGATCACTTATCTCGCATATCCAATGAAGCAGCTCATGATCCAAAGAGCATAGTCAAAGTTTTTTCCAATGAACACCTTTTGATTATCAGTGATAACGCACCATGATACGCAGATTTTGCCAATTATAAGGCCACTGGTGCTATTCAACCAGATTTGTCTCACAACAGCCTCAACCGCTTCATACATGAAGCCAAGTTCTATCTTTGGAATGATCCCTTTCTCTACTGGAGGTGTGCTTATAAAATGATCCGTTGTTGCATTCCGAAAGCAGAATTTAACAAAGTCTTTCATGACTGCTATGTTTCACCCTATAGCAGTGATTACAACCATCAACGTACGGTGAGGCATGTTCTTGACAACAGATTTTATTGGCCGAGTATGCTAAAGGATGCCTATCAATTTGTGAAGACATGCGAAGTGTGCCAAAAACAGGACAACATCTCAAAGAAAAATGAGATGCCTCTTACATCTTTTGTGGAGGTCGAATTATTCGATGCATGAGGCATAGACTTCATGGGACCTTTTCCACCATCGGATGGAAAATAATATATACTGCTTGTTGTCAATTATGTCTCTAAATTGGTTGAGGCAGTGGCCACATCTAAGAACAATGCTAGAGTTGTGTTGAAGTTCTTCTCTCGCAACATTTTTTCTCATTTTGGCACACCTAGAGCAATTGTGAGTGATGAAGGTACACATTTCTACAATAAAATTTTCAACAACCTTCTCACCAAATATGGAGTGTGACACAAGGTGCCTTATCATCCGCAAACAAATGGGCAAGCTGAAATATCTAACTGAGAGATCAAGGCAATATTGCAGAAGACAGTTGGAACAAACCGTAGGGATTGGGCCCTGAAACTGGATGATGCACTATGGGCATACCAGACAACCTTTAAGACTCTCATTGTGAATTAGAGCATAGGGCCTACTGGGCAATAAAGAAGTTGAATTTTGATGCAAAAGCTTGTGGGGAGAACCGTTTACTTCAACTAGTAGAACTTGAAGAGTTTCACTGCGATGCTTTTGGGAACAACACTATGTACATAAAAAAAAAACAAAGAGGTGGCATGACAAGCTCATTGAGAAGAAAGATTTTGAACCCGGCCAGCACGTGCTATTGTTCAATTCTAGACTCCAGTTATTTCCTGAAAAACTTAAGTCTTGTTGGCCAAGACCCTTCCTTGTTACACAAGTGTTCCTTTATAGCGTAGTGGAGGTACAAAGCTTACTAGGTGGCCATAAATTCAAAGTAAATGGTTAGAGATTGATGGTATTTTACGAAGGACCAAAACAGATGGTTGAGCTAGTAGAACTTCAAGATTGACATGTTGTATCCTTGTTGAGCTAATGACGTTAAACATAGCGTTGAGTAGGAGGCAACCCACTGTTGATTTCTATTTTGTTGTGCTCATTTCATTTTTACTTTTTCATTTTTCTAGATGCATGTAGATGTCAAAGTATGATTTCGTAAGTTCCTAGTCTCATAAGGTTTAGGACTAAGTAAAAAAAGGGGAAAAAAAAAATTCTATTTTTGCTTATGTTTATTGTGGTCCACAGAGCATCTCTATTCTGTGTATCGCATTCTATAGAAAGGAATCGGCAATCACTCCTGCACTATACAACTCAGGGGACCGCGGTCAGCAGAAAATAAAATTTTTTTTAAAATATAACGATTCACGCAATTACCACAGTAATTAAAACACAGACTTCAGTAATTACGACCTTTTTAAGATAGATTGCGATTATTTTCTACATTCTGCTCCAAAATTTTTTGAGTATTCTTTGTGACGTTTGGTTTCTCCTATGGTTCTAAGCCTTTTTCTTCCTCCCTTAGCACAAATATAAGTGTTTTTACTTGATTTTCTATTATTTCCTTGTCTTAATCTCATATTTAGGATTGTTTTAGGATATAGATTTCATTGTTCATGCTTGAAATTTCCTTTTTCCTCAAAGCTTTTCAAAATTTTCTTCATCCATCAAATTTCTAAATGATTACTAGAAATTTTGGAAGTAAGGGGCTCACAAACTCATTGTAAATGCTAGATTTTGGCTATTGTTTCCCTTATTTGAATACGTTAAAGATTGTGATGGACTTGTGCTATTGAGTATTCATTATTCGTTTGCAATGCTTTGGGCGTTGAATGTTTTTTTTTTTTATAGATTACCTGCAATACTTGCTATGGTTAGGATCTTAAGACTAGTTTTACTACTGCACATGGATTTTTCGATAATTATTTTGGGTAACTAGTCTTCTAAAAGATATGTGACATTTGTTCTATTATAGTTCAATGTTTATGTTCTTTTATATGGATTGCAGTTTTCTTAGCTTACTAATTCTATTTTGTAGGCCTCCTCGAATGAAACACCTTGCATCTAAAGGGAAACAACCCGCACTTCCTCCACCCCTACGAATTGGACACTCTTCCAAATTGCTGCAGTAAAATAATGATTCAACCTCATCAGATCTAATCAACATCTCATCCCAGAGCGTGGCATCATCCTGATGCAAGAAGAGTGCAAGATTGGCATTGATATTGTAGTCGCTGCTCACCATTGGGAACGACTAATTCAGGCACCATCCACTATTGTCATTCCACTGGTGCAAGAATTCTATGCGAATGAAGCTGATAGATAGGGCATTGCAGTTTGGGTTTGCTGGAAGTTGGTCCAATTTAGTTCAATAGCTATCAATGATGTTTATGGACTCCCAGTAGACTCTCTGGACGAGTACTACACCTTCATACCACGTTTTGATCTAGATGACGTGCTGAGGACCTTGTATGTTGACGGCGCCTCATGGATTTGTTATAACAACAGGCCCATCAACTTCATGAAGACTATGTTTCAGACACCTGCCAAGGTTTAGCTTTATCTCGTTTGCACTAAACTTCTTCCCTCTTTGGCCATTAATAGGGTAACAGTAGAGAGGACAGTGCTAGTATATTGCATTATGAAGGAGCTCCCGATCAATGTTGGGACCATCATCTCCAGTTCCATTTGGTTTACCATTGACAAGACCAATATGAGACTACCCCATCTTACCCTTATTACAGAACTGTGCAGACGAGTTGGGGTAGTTTGGGAGCGGAGCGAGCCCCTGCTAAAGATGAAAGACCACATAGCTGTGAAGATGCTCACTTCTACACATGTTAAGAGGCCCAGGGCCTCTGTAGAGTCTCCACAACCTTCAGCTGATCCCACCCGTACTACAACAGATCTTGCTCCTTCTACTGTTGTGCCACCTTCCTCTTCTAATACTGTTGAGACATCGTCATCAGCCACACTGCCTTCTGATCCTTATGCTGTTATACATTGGTTGGCCTATGTAACCCAATGGTTACATAGCACTGATCTGCCCATGGCATAGGCTAATCCTCTTCTTACTTGCTGCATGCCTTACATGACTATGACATGTTGTGCGTTTCCAGCCCCTCCGACTTCGCCAGTTGATGATGATGATGGAGGGGACGAAAACGACTACATCACGGAGGCTGAAGTTTTTGGAGAGGACTTTTGATTTCTATTTTTCTCTGTTTGCTTTCAAATTTAGTTGTGTAGACAATGTAAATTATTTTTGATGTGTTGATTTTCTCTATCATGAATGCATGTGCTTAGAATCCGTGTGATCTCCAGACTAACTTCTCTATTTTTGGATGCATGTTCTTGATGTGTACCCTTCCAATTATGAGAATCAATGTGCTCTTGAGGACAAGGCACTATTCAAGTTTGGGGGTGCAAATCGCTTCGATATGTCAGGTTTAGGTGTTAGTTTTCTTATAATTTCATATTTGTTTTTCTTTTTTAGTGCTTTGCTCTAAATACTTTAGAAGCATGTTAGGAACATATAGTATGGGTCACTTAGGCTAGATCATCCATGCCATATTTTTTTTTTGAAAATTTTCACTAAGTGAGCTATGAAATTGAAAATCTCTCTAGTGTGATTAGACAAAGAACTACGGGATGTTCAAATAGTCTGTGATTAGACAAAGAACTACGGGATGTTCAAATAGTCTGTGATTAGACAAAGAACTAGGGAATGTTCCCACAAACTCTTGAAATACTCAAATCTATTTTGAACACTACTTAGGAACGATTCTAGTAGGAAAATGAAGTAGGTCATCTTTGTTTAAGTCATAGCCTAAAGGTCGGTCCCAACATTTGTAATCCTTTGTAGTCAATTTTGAACCTTATAGCCTATTCTTGTTACGATCGTAAACATGGTATAAACACTCTATCTTTAATGAATATCTCAATTGGACCTATTTGTGTGCACTCATAGTTTTAATACAGCCCATGTTCGATTTTTGCATTATTTAAAAAAAAGAAAGAAAAGTAGAAGAAAAAAAATTTATAAGTATTTGTTATTTCAACATTGTCAATAATAGCTGAACTTTCTACTTTTGTATGAGTATACATATGGGTATAATTTGGAGTGCATGGGATGAAATAAGTTTGGGGGAGGTATAAAACAATGTTGTGAGCATGAGCAAAGAAAACAAGGAAGTGAACAGAAGGATAAACAAGGAGTATTTTTTCATGAGTGTACATTTGAGTCAGAATGAAATTTTTATTACACTTGTACCTTGAGCCAGGCCACGTTACAACCTAAAGGAAAAGACTTCTGATCCCTACTATAATATGATCTGAGTAGAAGAGAAATAAAGGAGAGAATTGAGAGGGTTTATATACTTAGGTATTAGGAGAGGATTTCTATGAGTGGGATGGTGTCTATAAATCACTTACAAAGTCTAGGAGGATTGAGATACTAATAGATAAGAGGGTGAACTTAAGGAAGAATGGAGGATGAGCTAAAAATGTAGACAATTTAAATAGCTTTAGGGACATGTTAATGAGTCATAAACTATAGGAATGGAAAAATGAGGTTACAATGATGAGTGAAAATGAATTTACTTCTATATGGCATGTGTGTTAGTTTAGATTAGAGTCATTGTTCGGGGACGAACAATAGTCTAAGTTTGGGGATATTTGTTAGTTGCATAGTAGTTTGATATTAGTATAGGTTATTTATTGCATTTTAAGGGAATTTAGGGGAGAATTAGACACATTTGCGGATAATTAGTGGCACAAACATTCAGATTAGGAATTACATCTTTCATTACATTTCATCATTATTTTTATGGTTTACAACATTTCTATGAGAAAATGACGTCGGAGGAAGGATTTTTAGTATGGTGCAGGTTTAGGAGGAAGCCAAGAGAGAATTATAATACGTAAAGGCAAAGAAAAGTGGAAATCAAAGGAAAGCGACAAATTACTGCGGTAAGAGAAATGATGACCGAGGTAGCTGAAGGAAGACAAAGAAAAAAACAACCCATTGGTTACTGCGGTCGGTGGTCTAGTGACCGTGGTAACCAAAATTTGATCAGAATGTAAGATAGGCTTATCGCGATCCATAGAATGGTGGAAATTCGTGTTTTTATTGAGGGACGATGCTGACAGCGGTTATTGACCGTAGTAACACGATTAATTACTGGATTTCTCATATTTTTAGAGTTTTTTTAGTGCAGGCCTATAAATAGAAAAGGGGATTAGAGTTTGAAAATACCTAATTAGAAAAATCCTGACTGTGAAGACTCAGAAGGAGAAAAACAAGAAGATTAAGAAGAGATTGAAGATTTAGAGGTCAAGCTTTGAGTATGTCCATTTTTATTCATTCCTTTTTGATGTTTGCATTTAATTCAATGTTGGGCTATTTAGTTTTAATGTCTAGGATGTAAATCTCCAATGTATGAACCTGAGATTTCTTATTCAAGTAATTGATTTAAATGCATTATTTTATATTGTGTGAGCTTAATGTTTAATGTTTACTGGCCATGAACATTATAAGTTCAAACTATTAAACTAACTCGAAAGAGAGATTTAATGGTTAGATTATCATAATATATACCTAGATTAGTTGATTGATTGGAGGATTGTTAACTATTTAGGGGGTTGCACAAGATTACTAATCACATAGCATTAACTTGTTGATTATGCGCCTCAGAAGAGGGTATTATGAGACAAGACTAATAGAAATTGAGGTATCTCAAAAGAGGGCTTTGATGTCAGGTGCTATAACTCATAATGCAGGAATTTCATGATCCGAAATAAGAAACACAAGGCATACGACAGAGTTTACCATCCCAGACAACTTTTCCAAATAGTTTTTGAAATAGATTTTTATTGCTTTTGATAGTTTAGGTTCTTATTTAGATTTTACCAATTCAACCCAAATCAGAGTTTTGATAAAATGAAAGCTAACATTAAATTGGGATTTTAGATACTTAAGTAAAGTTTATTCCTTAAGGATGATATCCAATCTCACCGGTTATTACTAGTACGATCCTGTATACTTGCGGAGTATGTCAACACATGCAAATCTCTTTTATTTTGAAATTTATTTTTATGTCGAATGATGATTGGTATGAATTGGAACGAACTGTGAAACTAA
>JAJIYU010009578.1:0-16898 GCA_030144865.1 Tinospora cordifolia | reverse complement strand
AGGAAAGTTAAAATTTTAGAAAAGTAGATTCAAGAATTTATTTAATAAACATTTTAGAAACTTAAACTTAAGAAAGTCTAAATGAGATCATAAACTGACCAATAATATTCTTGTGTGAAAATAATAACGATAATAATAATAGTAAACCTTAGAAAATTTTAATCTCGTATAGGAAAGAGAATATAAATTTCAGATATGAAAAGATTAAAGTATTGATAATTATAAGTCTTATTTTGTTTGTAATTAAATTAATTATGATATTAATAAATTATTTAAATTCCGAAGATTAAGTTATTTGAAATCTAATTTTACGAAAAGACTTGTAAGTAGATTTTTAAAGTTTTAATTTTAAAGAAATTTAGAGGACTTAGAAATTATATTAATTAAAATATACAAAATTTTAGGAATTAGGAATAAACCAAAATTAGTGAAACTAATATTTAGATCCCATAAATAGTTAGAAAAATCTTTAAGCTTAAAAAATTATTTTGAATAAGATCTTATATAAATTAAGAACTTAGGAATTTTATAAATTCTTGAATTTCAGATTTTTCAATGGAGAGTATCGAGTATTTCGACAGAAAGCATGGAGCCTTGAAGATCGACGAAATCAAGTGGGTGTGACTTCCTTGCTCATATGTATTATATAGATTTAAAATTCAAAGCATTTGTTTGAATAGTTCTAGGTTGTTAGAATCTTATTAGGAAATTGATTGAAATTATTTGGCTTATTTGAATGATGTGTGATGCATGATGATTTATTTAATCCGTGCATAATTAGTTCATGACATGGTCTTGCATTTAGATTTATTCAATTATGGCATGCATGACTAAAAAAATGTGTATCTAGATCCATATTGTTTATTTATGCACCTTATCATGTTAACTAGCAACCATAGTTTGGATTATATTTTCTAGTATATAGTATGATGCTTGTTGTGATTGAGATTGTTTGTAAAATAAAAATAAGACGATGGTTTATTAAGAATCTACGTACCGGTGTGATTGTTGAGCCGCAAGGTGAATTGTAGGTATTCACACCCTGAGCTGCCTGCAACAGCTTGAAGTATTTGGGAGACAGTACGAGCCGTGGTAAGTACCCTCTCTTGGACTGTGATACTAAGATATGACTGATTTTAGATAGTACCTGAGGCCTCTATGATTATGATTGGATTGGATCACAGGGAATATCGAGAGGCATCTCAACCCTCTTCTGGTCTTAGACTTTGACCAAAACTAAGTGAATGTTTGAAACGCCTAATGTTTAAAAGTGTTTGTAATGTTTTGGATTGGGTCTGTATAATACATGTGATGTGTAGGAATGATCCACTAGGCTTTCGAGCTTATTCCCACTTTATTTTTTTAGGTACATATGGATGTAGAGTATGGTAACTTACATCTAAAGACTTGCACTTTAATGGGACACCTCATTGGGGGAGGGAGTCCGGGATAGGTGGTATTGAACATAATATTTTGTTTAATTTTTCTGAAATGATTTTCATATATTTACTTGATTTTAAATTCAGTTAATTAGATTGGAGAACAATTTTATATTTTTAAAATTTCTATCGTAATATTGGTTTTTAAAAATTTTTCGCTGTGTTATTTATAAATTGTGTTGTGAAATCTGGTGACTGAATTGAGAAATTGTTTTGATCTTTTGGTTTTGTATAAGACATTTATATAGACATTAACTTGAGAACTAATGATTATGAACTAAATTTTGACGAAAAAAGATTTTTGACAAAAGAAAGTTTTTAGTAGCATCTTGATTTTCAACAGACGATGATTTACATGTGAGATAACACGTGAACGGAGGTCCAGTTGAAAATTGGGGTGTTACATTTTTAGAAGCTTCTCTTTGTCACATGTGTGCACACACACACAAACATATACACACAAGGGTCAGTTATGGATTATGGGTGCACATGATCATTTGTGGATGGTTATGCATTCATGGGTCCACATGAATTTAATAAAAATTCATATCTTATTATGTACTAAGAATTAATGACTTTAATCTAAATTTTTGTGTTCATAATAGACTAATACACATTTTCAAAGCACTATTTGACTAGGGTGATTTTTATTTCATTTACTTTCCTAATTTAGACTCCCCTAAAGGGTGTTTGGCAAATGAAACCCCAATTCTTGTCCAATTGAGCTGATTTTTGGATATGTTGTCTAGTTGATCAGTTCATGTCATCTCATAAAATTTTAGGTCATTCTGAGGTCCTAAGGGTCACTAAATGAGGATTTTGGACCTACTATATTTGCCCTTGAAATGGACTTGATTTTATTTCTTACCCATATTTCATCCAATTGAAATTCTCATTTCATTAAATACAAGACTTTCAGGGTATTGCAACCTACCCTCCTCAGAAAAATTTTGTACATCATCAAGGATTCTTAGTGAATAGATATGGATATTTTGTCTTCATTTCGCTTTCTAACTCCCAGGTAGTTTCTTCCACTTCATGATGGTTTCACAATACTTTAACTAAGAGAATATCCTTTCTTAGGCTTTGTACTTTGTGGTCAAGGATTCTAACAGCTGCTTCTACGTATGTGGCATTATCCTGAACATTCACTTCTTCCCAGTGGATGATGTGAGAGGAATCTAGTTCATATTTTCTCCAACTGGATGCATAGTATACTTAATCTAATGAGCCTCACCGAGTATAGTCTACTTACTCTGCCCATATTGAGGTATATCGATCCTTTCCCTAAGTTTTAGGGTATTCTCAGCATAAGTTGAAGTCAGTATGCTTTCTCTATGTAACTCCTTCTATTATGCCTACAAGCCACTTGTCTTGTCTCTATTCTTCCGTGATCTGATGGAGTAGATCTAGTTGGCAAGACATGCTATAGAGGTAGGCTTGTTTGTCAGTCAAGGTTACACCCAACCTAAATTCTTTGGTTAACTGGTACTTTCGTTTAAGGTTGAAAATTCTTTGGTTGCATCCTACCTCCGACTTGTAGACTTGACCACACGGCAGGCCTTGGGATTGCTGCTTTAAGTGTTTAGCACTTTCTTAACATTCAAAACATAGCCACAAAAGCTCTTAAGGAAATTAATTTCATTAATTAGAAAAGTTTAGGTACAAAACCTTATTCAAGCCAAAATTCTTAAATGCTAACATATAGCAATTTTGAGTAAAGGACTTTATGCCACTAATTACATTTAAAACAGGTTTTCCTTTCCTAATATTGTTATACTTGGGTTTCTATGGTAGGCCTTGATCTTCTTAAGCCTCAATAGCAAACACTCTATCCTGGTTCTGCCCATAACCCTGATTCTGCTTCTGGTTAGCATTCTACTGTTGTTGTCTGCCATAAGAATGATCATTCTAACATCTTCCCTGAGTGTTCTGTGGCCGAGGAGCCTAAGCGGGTGCAGTCGGATAATTCTAGCAAGGTGACCCGTAAGCCTGCACACGTAGCACAATCCTTGCTTCCTCGCCTATTCTTTTGCCCCTTCTTTATTTTGCCCCTATTTTTGTGTATGTGGTGCTTTCTCACCACTCTTATTCTTCTTTTGGGCCCCCTGATGATCCTTTTAGTCCCTGGCCCATTTGTTCTTTCCTTTCACCTGTTGCTCCAGGTTGATCTCTTGTTCTAGAGTTAAGGCCTTTTCCACAACAAATTTATAAGTCTTTAGGATTAGTGTTTTCACTATCTTTAAGATCTCCATCTTGAGACCCTATGTGATACCCTGACCCCAAAGAAACAAGTTTTATGTTCAACCATGGGGCGAGTTGGGTCCTATGTTACAACTTGCATCTCATATCATTTATTCAACACTTATGGAAATGGCATGCATACATCACCATGCATTAAAATTTAATTCAATAATGTTATTCATTTAAATAAAGGAACACTTAAAATAAAGAAACTTACATACTTAAATTAACTCATAAACTTGAGTATGTAACTCTTTAATTGAAATAAAGATTCAGTAGAAGTCTAATAGAACAAAACTTTGGTCATGTGCCCTTCGATTGTAATTAAAATGGAAACCATTATTCATGATCTTCATGGTTCATTCAATTTCCTGAAAAAATAAAAAGGAGGGATGAGCAAACAGCCCAGTGGATCATCCATCAAACAACTAGCTTATTATTTCAAATTTCTAACACATCCAAATTCACACACTTTCAAACATTAAGTGATTCATATATCAAATTGGTTCAAGTTGACATCATGATTGAAGGGCGTTTTATTCCTTTGATGTTCTTAAATTAGATACCCCTTTTTAGGGTAGAAAGATGTTTCTTTGCTACTTTCCATTGGATGCCACATACCAAGTATCCTTTAGTTACACTTTGCAACCACACAGTCCAAGCATGTGTTAAGATCACCCATAGCACTAATACGGGTCACTATGACAATACGTGGTTCTTATCTTTACTTTCTCAAGTTTAAAGTCACATAATCATGAAACGAAATTCAAAATTTAAATTTTAAAATTTTAAACAACCAAGTAAGCATGGAAACATCATATGACATGCTTGAAACTTTGAAATAAATCCTAAACATGAATTCTAAGCATGATATGCTCTCATGAGTGATTAAAACATAAAAAAACATGCTAAACCAAAAATAAAACATGATTAAACATACTAATAATTGATATTAAACATGTTAAAATCTAAACTAAACATGCATGAATTCGCTAGGAATTCAAAATAAGAAGATCGTGTTCTCGAAATCTCCTCCACCTTAGTAGTAATTCTTTCAAAATTCAACAAAGGTTCCCCAACGTTTAACACTTTCAAACACCAACAAAAATCACTTCAACAACTCTTTAAAACACTAAAATCATAACTTTTCACACAAGAGAGAAAAGAGAAGTGAGAAGGGGTGCCAAGAAAAAGGCTTAGAACAAGCAAGGAGGAAATCTCAATTCTTGCTTTGGGATGAGAAGAATGTGAGTAAGAGGGGGTCTATATAGATGTTCATGAGCCAAAGGGGGGACGTCTACATTAGTTTGGGCAACTCACAAGGTTGGGCAAGTTTCCAATCAAGAGTAGAGGATTTGGGTAAGAAAAGGCAAGTGAGTTTGTGAGCCCACTAAAGCTTGCCAAATCCTCATGAGCTAATATTTGATTATCTAATTTCTCAAATAATATCAGAGAATAATTTCAGACTTAGAATCATACTAATATCAGTGTGGGACGTCCTTTAGTGGATAATAGATTCTCATAAAACTTTCTTTTTTGGTGACTTGCTTGCTCATTACACAAACACCCATATGACATACTTTCCATTCCCTATTCTTGGGCATCAAGCTTGAGGAGTATGCAATCAAACTTGAAGAAACACTATATCATGGTTTGATATTCAAATCTAGGCTCAAGGAAACCTCCTAATTTAGTTCAAACTCAAGAGGTGGCACACCCCTTAGTGTGCTCTCTTGAATTGGCACCAAAAGGAGAGAATGGAGAGTTTCTATTTTGGGATTTTCATTTGGATTTCCTTCTTAAGGTGACAATTATGGTTCTCTAGTGAACACATTTCACACACTTATAAACTTCTAAGTTTGGAACATGGCACATGTGAGGCACACACATGAGTGTAGACATCCATGAGGTGTGTGGTACACTTGATCATTTTTCCTTGTTACATGGGATCATGCTCATAGTTTCTAACTAGGTGAGACGTCCCATTGGTGTGAGGGCTCCGAATCATTTGTGTGCTACATGTGATCATTCTACAATGGTTTTAACAATAGAAACATCCCATGGAGCTTTGGGTAGGGTGGGGGTGCACATGATCATGGTGTTTTACCCATGTGACTTGCACATGCCTAGGGTGGCCATGACTTCATGGACGGGTTCAGGAACTACATGAGGGAGTATCTAGGGTAGAGCTATCATTAGTTGATCCATAGCCCTTCGAACAACTTCATTCATCAAATTCTCCATGCCAACAACTATTTCTTGATCCCTCTACTTTGTCTCGTCAGAAGTGGTGGATCGAGTAGCATACCTTCTTATTCCAACCATTGTCTACAAATCGAGTAGATTGTCATTACCGAACGTTCATACTATCATAACTCTAGATTCATGCTTCTAGGTTCTCGATTTGTTCAGTGGCCTAACAATTTATGCTTTTAGGTTCTTTTTGTTCTTGGGTACAGGATTTGGTTTCATATGACATACATATAAAAAAAATTAAGCATGTTTTTCAAAAGTCATATAATCAAGTAATTTCACGCGAGCATAGCAAAATTTTAGGCTTTTATCTAACCTTCTAGGTTCAAGTATCTCATACCACTCTAGCCCTTCCACTTAGACTTTTACTTAGAATATTGTCACACCCAAACAATTTCGCTAATGTCTTGATAATTAAGGTTTTGCGAGCCCACTATACCTGACTGTCCCATACTACCCAAGCATAGAAAAAAGAAGTTCTTCCAAAGGTACCGATCATTCACCAAACATGGTTTGTCATTCTCTAACTCCATGCTTCCTCCATACCCTTGAATTCCTATGCATCCCATACTACAGAGAAGCCAGAGATACAGAATCTTCTCGATCTCATGTCCTGACCAAAAAATAATTTTATTCTCACATATTTTTAGTTTCTAACCTATGTCCTAAAGTTCTATGCTTTTAATCCACTGTTCCACCCATGTCTCTACCTAAGGTAACTTCCCTAGACCTAGGGTTTTAATCTAGTTGACTCGCAACCTCTTCCTAATCAAGATACAACCTTGGGCATCTTTTTCAACTTTTATTTAATTTCTTGCTCTAATTTTTTCACCTTCTAATTTTTTTTATAGAAAATAAGAGTGTTTTTAAACTCAAACCACTCGTACAAGCTGGTGGGACAACTTCCAGATCGGGCGGTGAGACCAAAGTCTACTTAGCAATCACGCTTTCTAGGGCGAGATAACTCACCTCCCTTTCAAAGTTTTGCTTTACTTGGAGCAAGACTTACCTACTATCAGCTCAACTTGCAGTCTTTGTGTCCAAACAAAACATTTCAAAACATATCTTTCCTTTTTGGAAACACTTTCCAAAACAGTTGTCAATTTCAAAATAGAAGGTAGGGCATTCAAATTTTAACTAAAAGCATAAGTCAAACCTAATTGAGTTAATACTTTTTAAATCTAATACCACCATTGGTATAAGATTAAACTTTGTAATTCTCGCCCAACAACACATGTTTAGGCTTAACTTTCTATTTTTAGCCCAGTGTTTCTAATAATTGAGCTCGATACCACCTTGTAACATTGCAACCCCTAAGACTTGGTTGTTTAGCTAATCCCAAAGCGAGCCAGGCCATGTTGCAATTTACAACTAAGCTAATCACAAGGCAGGCCAGGCCATGTTGCAATTTACAACTACACAACTTGCATCACATTCTATGCAATTATCTCAACTCTTATTATTTCATAATGAGTACACAACCCAAACAAATTAACATTAATTTAATAAGACTATTATAAGGGAGATAAAAAAATCATTAATCTTTATTTATTCAATAAAATAATAAAGAAGTACATACTTGAATTTCAAAAAAAAACAAAAGAGTACATAACTCAAATTAAAAACTACATTCAGTGGAAGTCTTAATTATAATAATCAAAATTTGGGCAACATGCCCTTGCATATAAGTTTCCAAATTTAGAACTCTATCTAATTTTCAATAGTCTTCATGATTCAATTTTCTAAAAATAATAAGAGGGAAAAGGGTAAGCACATAGCCTAGTGGATCATTTTATAAACAACAAAATTACTAATTCAAATCAAAAGCACATCCAAATTCAAACACTTGTAAACAATTAGGCTATTTAAACAGCATTTTGGTTATAGTTGACATTAAGACTGAAAGAGGTTTCAATCCCTTGATGTTCTTATCAAAGCACTCTACTCTTGGATGGAAAAGCAACTCATCTTGTCATATTCCAAATGAATAAGGATCTCATGTCCACATTCCAAGCACTTTGGGTTATACCCTTTAATAACCTGAATTCTCTGTACTTAATCAAATAAAATTTATCATCAATTAGTGGAATTTGGGTGTCAAATGAAACCAGGTTCATTTCAGGTCTAAATTTAGCATGTTTCAAATATATCATTTAGTGACCTTTAGGGACCCAAAACAACTTGAAATGAAGTTAGGTGAGTATCTGAAAATTAGAACAATTGGTTGAGGTTAAGGTTTTCATTTGCCAAATGCCCTTTGGGCGGTCCAAATCAGAAAAAATTGTCATTTAGGGTACTTCGAGGGATTAAAATTACCCGAAACAAAACAGAATGACATGAACTAATAAAATGAATGACATATCTAAAAGTCAAAACAATTGGCCAAGATTTATATTTTCATTTGCCTAGTGACCTCAGAGGGTCTTAAATAAGGAAAGTTTTTAAAAGAAAATCACCTAGGGCCAAACCATACCTTAAAATAAGGAGATATTAATTTTTATTTGATTTTCGTAAACCCATGAAGTCATGGCCACCCCTAACATGTGTAAGTTACATGGGTGGAACACTATGATCATGTGTACCCTACCCTACCCAAAGCTCCATGGGACATGTCCATTATTTGAATCCCTGTAAAATGATCCTATGTTCCATGCAAATGATTCAATACACCCACATTAGTAGACGTTTTATATGGCGTACAAACCATGACACATGATTCCATATACACCTCCACTTGATTGTGTACACCCACACCCACTTAAGTCAAAATCGGCCCAACCATGTACATGTGTGTGTGCACACATGTGAGAAAACCCTATTGAGAAAGTTTCTTGGAACCAAGATAAGCATCTTTAACTACTATATGGTGTCCTCTCAAATTTGATATTGTACACCCATGCTTGATGTCCGAAAATAAGAGAATGGGAAAGTATTCCTTGTGTGTTTGTGTGATGAACAAGTAAGGAAACCAAAAAGGAAAGTTTCCATGAGCACATATGGGACATCCCATTTGAATTAAAATATGATTTAAACCTCTTTTTTGTTCACACATAGTTAGGAAACAAGATCGTACCCATATCTTTTGAATTAGAAAGTCATAGTGGTCCCACTCGCCAAACATTAGCACACTTGCCATCTTTATGCAAACCATCCCCTTATGAGTTTGGAAACATGCTGAAATGTGGTGAATTGGCCTAGCTACCCTGGGTGCCCCCTTATGCTCATAAACACCTATAAATACCCCCTCCTGTTCACATTCATCTCATCCCAAAGCAAAGAGTTAACACTTGCCTCTTTGCTTATTCTTGCCTTCTTCTTTGCACCCCTTCTCACTCTCTTTTCTTCCTTATGTGAGAAGTTCTTATTTCAGTATTTTAGAGAGTTGTTGAAGTATTTTTGTTGGTGATTAGAAGTTCTTAAAGTTATGAAAGTGATAGAAAAGGGAAACCTTTGCCGAATTCTACAAAGAAACTCAAATTAAGGTGGAAGGAATTTCTTGAACTTTTACTTTGCTCTTTCAAATTTCTAGCATGTTCATGCTTATTTAAATTCTAATTTTTAGCATGTCTTATTTTAATTTTAGCATGTTTTAATCATATTTTAATTTTAGTTCAACATGTTTTTATGTTTTAATCACTAATGAGAGCATACCATGCTTAGAATCCATGTTTAGGATTTAATTCAATGTTTCAAGCATGCTATGTAATGTTTTCATTCTTTCTTGATTGTTTAAAATTTTGATATTTACATTTTGAATTTCTTTTATAAGTATGTGATTCTTAAATATAAGAATTTGAAGATAAGAACCATATACTATTATAGTAACCTCTATGGGTGCTATGGGTGTTTTTAACACATACTTGGAGTGTGTGGTTGAGGGGCGTAATTAAAGGATACTTGGTATGTAGTATCTAATGGAAAGTGACAAAGAAATGTCTTTTCATTCTAAAATGGGGTATCTAAATTAAGAACATCAAGGGAGTTAAACCCCTTTAAGTCTTCACGTCAACTAAAACCAAAAAGTTGCTTGAATCACTTAATGCATGAAAGTGTTTGAATTTGGATGTGCTATTGATTTAAAATAGTAACTTAGTTGTTGAATGAATTATCCACTAGTCTATATGCTCCCCCATTCGTTTCATTTTTTAGAAATTTGAAATGCATAATCAAGCTTGCTAAGAAATTAGAATGTCTATTTTTAGAAAGTTTCTATGTAAGGGCATATTGCCCAAATTTTGAATAAAGACTTCCGCTGAATTTTTGTTTTAAATTTTAGAGTTATGTACTCCTTCATTTGATTACATAAATTCAATAAAGTACTTCCTTATTTTATTTTGAATAAATAAAAAGTTTGAAGTTTTCCTTTATTCACTTGTATTATCTTGTTAAAAATTAAACTAAATAGAAGTATATTTATTTCAATAAGTGTTAGAATAAAGGAATTGAGATGCAAGTTGTGTATTTGTAAATGTAACATAGGACCCAACCTACCTTATGGTTGAGCTTAAACATGTCTCTAAGGGGTTGGGGTGTTACAAAGGTGGTATTAGAGCCTAGGCATTAGTTGTTGGGATAAAATTAAAAAGTTTCTTCTGATACCAAAGGTGATATCAGACCATAGGCTTTAGGTGCCTTGGGCTAGAATTAGAAAGTCAATTAGTGGTTTTCTGACTATAATTAGAAACTCAAATTAGGGTTTCACTTTGAATTGAATCGAATCTTGAATGTCTTGGGCTAGAATTAAAAAGTCAATCAATGGTTGTTTGACTAGAATTAGAAGCTCAAATTTGGATTTCACTTGGAATTGAATTGAATCTTGAATGCCCCACCTTCTATTTTTGAAATTGAAAACATTTTAGAAATTATTTTCAAAAAAGAAATATATGTTTTTGAAATATTTTATTTGGGTACAAAAACTACAAGTTGAGCTAATAGTGGGTAAGCCTTGTCCCGAGTAAAGCTAAACATTGAAAGGTAAGTAGGTTATCCCGCCCTAGAAAGCACGGTTGCTAAGCAAACTTCGGTTTCGCTGCCCAATTTGGAGGTTGTCCCACCAATTGATACGAGTGGTTTGAGTTGAAGAACACCCTGACTTTCTATATAAAGAAAATTAGAAGGTGAAAAATTTGGGCAAGAAATTGATTAGAAGTCAAAAAAGATACCAAAGTTTGTATCTTGACTAGACAGAGGTTGTAAGTCAACCAGATTGAACCCAAGGTCCAAAGGAAAGATTCTTGGTAGAAACATGGTGTAGCCATGGGTAGCACAGTCGATTAAAAGCATAAATCTTTAGGATATAGGCTAGAGACTGAAACTTGTGTGAAAACAAAAAATTGTTTGATTTGGACACAGAATCGGGAAGCTTCTATATCTTTCAATTTCTACGTAGTATGGGATGCATAGGAATTCGTGGTTATGGAGGAAGCCTAGACTCGAAAAATGATGGACCATGTGTGGTGAATGATTGGTAACTCTGGTAGAACAAATTTCTCTATGCTCAGCTGGTATGGGACAGTTGGGTATAGTGGGCTCGGGAACCTAAGTTATTGAGCAATTTGTAAAATTGTTTGGGTGCGACTCTATTCTAGGTGAAAGCCTAAGTGGAATGAGTAGAGTGGTATAGGACTGTAACACCTTGAAATTTTATGAAGGTGTACAAATCGATTACTAATAATAAAATAAAAATATAGATTTTAGAATTAAAAATGTTTTAGAAAAAAATACGATGTTCACAAATAAATAAATAAAATAATAATAAACGAGTTAAAATCTTATTTTCTATGCATAGGCTATAGTTTAGAAAAATAATCAAATGGAAAAATAAAAATTAAAAATTCAAGATTTGGTTGAAAAAGAAAAAATGAAATATTGGTTGCAAAAGAAAATTAAAAATAATAATAATAATAAGATATCTAAAGTCAACTTTAGAAACTTGTTATTGGGACCAAAGTTAATGAAAAAAAAAAAGAAAAGAGAAACAAAATGTAACACTCCAATTTTCGACCGGACTTTCGTTCACGTTTTCATCACGTATGGATCGTCGCCCAATGAAAATTGAGATGCTACTAAAATTATTTTCTGTCGAAAAATATCTTTTTCCTCAAAGTTCAGTTAAAAATCCTTTAATTCTCAAGTTCAAGTCCATAAAGATGTCATGTACAATATAGAAAAGCATAGTAAGTCTTTCAAATAAATCTTAAGTAAGGTAGCGGAAATACTTTTCAAACAATTTAGTTAAACCAATCTGTTACACGAGAAAAGCCATAAAAAATGAAACAATTGAAATTAAACCAATGAAAACACGTTACAATAATCCAGTGAAATATCGAGAGCAAGACTTCCAAATCACATATCCCCGACAACCTCCCCATGAGGTGTCCAAACAAAGTGTGGGTCTTCTGACGTGGTCAATGGATCCTACGTCCAAGTGTACCTGAAAAATATAATGGGTGAGCTCGAAAGCCCAGTGGATCATTCCTACACATCACAGGCATTATACAGACCCAATCCAAAACATTACAAACACTTTCAAACATTAAGCGTTTCAAACATTTATTTGGTTTTAGTCTGAGTCTAAGACCAGAAGAGGGTTGAGATGCCTCTCGGTATTCCCTGTGATCCAATACAGTCATAATCATAGAGGCCTCAAATGGTACCATCTAAAATCAATCATGTCTTAGTATCACAGTCCGAGAGAGATACTAACCACGGAGTCGTGTCATCCCCCAAAGACTTCGAGCTGACATAAGCAGCTCCAGGGCAAGAATACCTACGATCCGCCTTTCAGCACGTCAATCGCACCGGTACGTGGATTCTTAATAAACCTTCGTCTTCTTTTAGTTTGATACAGTTAATTCAATCACACCAAGTATCATTCATATCATAGCAAGCAAAATGAATAATGTCCAACATTGGCATGGTAAGGTAAATAATCAAACGATGAAATCTAAGAGCATAGTCTCATATACAAGCATGCCAAGATCAAGAAACCAGTCATCACACAACATTCAACAATACTAACAATTTAATTCAAATTTCCTAAAAATATTAACAACCTAGAATCTATTCAAACAAATGTCTTGAATTTTAAATCCGCATAATACATGTGAGAGAGAAAATTACGCCCACCTGATCTTGAGTGATGTCCTACTCCTTTCGTCGCTAGAGATCGTCTTAGCGTTTTTCATCTACAAAATAATCATAGCGTATAATTCTTAATTAATATTTCTATTATTTTTCTTATTACTAATGTTTACGATGAATTTGACACACTTATGGGAATCTTTTATATCTTTAACAATTTGAATGTTCTATAGTCTCTAATTCTTTTTATTATAGTTATGTTATTCATACAATAATTACGAACAAAATAAGACTTTTGTTCGTTAAACCTTTAGTCTTATTAAAAGTTGGCAATCTTTCATTTTCCATTATGTTTTTGAAATTTTTCTACTAAATTATTTATAGCACTAGTGGTATTGATTGTTTATTTATTCCCTATTTGAACAATGTAATATTGTATAATTCATTTTTTTTTATTCTTTCTAATTCCTTGAGTTAAAAGTACGAATTATTGAAAATGCATTCATTAAATAATTTTGTTTATTTCTTAGTCTTAGCATTTTATAATTTCCTAATTCTAATTAGTGCATACTAATTTTCTATGTTTTCTTATGATCTAATTCAAATTATACTTATAAGTCCTATTATCTTTAAATTATTAGCCAAGCATGCTTAAATTCTGAAATTAAGATTCTAATAATTTGTCTTACCTCTTAGTTCGGTGACTCACTAGTTGATGAAAACTAGTTACCACGGCAGTTGAATCACTCCACACACTCTAACCAGCCGTTGCAATTCACCATTCCTTTGTTCATGCATTAACGTCCCATAGCAGCTCAACATCACCTGTTCTTCTTCGTTCGACAACCGCAGCAGCAGAAGAAACCAGCTGCAGCGCCATGCAAACAGAGCACCCCCTGTTTTATTCTTCAAGCGCCGCACATCTATTCCACAGCCACAACACTAACTTCTGTTCCATTGATCTCTCCTCCCTGTTTATCGTCTTCTTCTTTTGTCTGTCAACAAGAACAACAGCAGCACATCATCTGTTCGTTCTTTCACCCATGCTGCACGGCTGCTTCTCCTCTCCTACTCTGTTCGGCACACGGTGAGCAACAGCAGCCCAGTTGTCCGGAACCTCCACTGCTCACGGTTGATGCCGTCCCATGCTCTGTTCGGCCACCAGCAGCCATGACTAGCAACGACTTGAGCAGAATTTTGCAGCAGCAACATTGGCGGTCTTCTTCTTCTTCCTCCACGGTTTGCAGCAGTATGCAGCAGCAGCTGCATACATGTCGCCCCCAGTTCCTCTGCAACAGTCAAGACTTCCTCTACTCTTGTTCAATGGCAACTGCCATGGCAGCAGCATGCATCTTCTCCATTCTTCATCGTCTCAACTGACCTTCCTCTGTTCGTGAACTACTCTAACCAGAGTAGCAGCAGTAACGTCAACAGAGCTGCCATGCTCTGCTTCCATCTCCGTTCTCTGCTTCCTACTTCACTTCACACAACCCCGGAGTTTCCATGACCAGCAACAAGAGCATCATTTTGCTCTATTTTTCGTCTTTCTTTTGGTTGCCAATCTTTGCTCCCATTCACGTCCTCTGTCCCTATTTTCTCACACACCAACAGCCATCACAGCTGCACGTCCCCCTCTTCTTCTTCCCCTGCGTTCCAGTCTCTCAAAGCAGCAGTAGTAGCTCCACTCCTTCGTCGCCTTCATCTTTGCACCATTCCACAACAGTCCGTAGCAGTAGCAGGTGCAAGGCAACAATAGCAATAACAGAACACTGTCTCTCTGCTCTCAAGATCCAACCCAGAATTTTTCATATGAATTCTGGTTTCTTACTTAAGTTTCACGGTTTTATGTGCTCAATTCCAGAATACATTTGCTGTTGTTTTTCTTCATGCTCTGTTTTGGGTTCCCTCTATTTTCAGCCACCAAACGAACCCAAAACACAGAGCACTACACACCAGCAGCACGGTGTCCCAATTCTTTCTCGTTCGATGATAACAGGAGCAGCAAACCAGCAGCTTCATTTGCTCCTCTTTCATTCGTCGGACAGCACGTGAACCGCACAGTTATTATGAAGCAGAGCTTTGATGCTCTGATTCTTCTTCTTTCTTCACGTTAAACAGCTCCCTGTTTGTTCGGTTACAGCAGCATGCAGCAGCTCAAGCGCTGCTCTCTTCTCCTTCATTTCGTTAGCTGCAGCTCACCTTCTTCCCTCTTTATAAATCAGAGCACCGCCAATTCCGAAGTCACGCGATTGTTCGCGCACCATCTTCACCGCCCTAAATTTTCGAGTTGGTTCTCCTATTCGGGCGTCTCCAGTACGCCAACTCTCTTCCCTCATTCGTTTGCTTAAGTTAGCTTACTCATCTCATCCAGTACGCCAACTCTCTTCCCTCATTCGTTTGCTTAAGTTAGCTTACTCATCTCATTATACATAAGACTTTAGTATAAATTTATACCAATTTATTTAGCACTTAATATATATTTAGTTCCTAAGCATACTAAATCATATTATAGACTTGTAAGCAATATATATTGATAACGTACTCTCCTTATTCATTTTAACCTTTCTATCCTATATAACATTTATATTTTTATCTATTGATTTATTTTATTATTTTTTTTTCTAACATCAATATTTTTCAACACTAACTTTTCATTATTTATTATGATCAGATTCTTTAATATAAATTTCATTAAATATTAAATTCTTAATTCTCTATTTTATTTATGTGGCATAAATCATAAAATTTCTAAATTCTATATATTTTATTTATTTATTATCTTTGTTATTATCAATATATTTTTTTCTCTAGTCATAATAAACATTAATTATTTTAATTATTATACATATTTATAAAACATAATTTATGGTTTATCATGCTACTATTAGTATTAAGATTTTTCAATCCAACACTAGGTCTCATTTTCGCATCATTCACGCCTTCGCGCGAGCGCGAGCGCGAACGAGCGATTAAACCATTTATTTATTCCTAAGCATAATCTATATCTTTTATTATTATTATTAATATTCCTCTCCCGTTTACTCACGACGTGGCACAATTGCGATGTTGCAGGGTGTTACACAAAATTTCTGGAGAAAGATGAATTTGGACATCAAAGGATGGAATTTTGGGCGGTGAGGTTGGTCAAGATTTCTCGATAAATGAAGCAAGACAACATCTGAATTTGGGGGAAAATTCTCAAACAAAGGAGAATGAAGAATCCGAATAATAAAGAGGATTTGGGGGTTGTTGTCGGTGAAAGAAGAATGAAGAGCAAAACCAGAATTTTCTAATTTTGCTACAGCCAAACAAATCGAGGAAGAGGGATGATGTAACACCCCAACCCCCGTATCTTTAAGCGTTGAACACGACCACTATTCTCTTGATGGTGGGCTAAACTAAACGGCGGGCCGGGCCGGTGTTACTTTACAAGTGACACACACTTAACTTTTTTTATATTTTAATTATTTTATGTCTTGATTGTATTTAACAGAACATAACTTAAATTTAAGAATTTAATATGGCAATAGTATAGGAAAACTGAAATTCATAAATTCAATTAATTAAATAAAATTGAGTACATAATTTGATCTTAAAGAAAAACTCTTACAGTGGAAGATTCAAAACTTGGGCAACATGCCCTTACATAGAAATTAAAAACTTTTTAAATAAAAGAACCTAATTAATTTTCATGGTCTTTGTTAGTTGCATAGCAGATTAATTATATTATACGTATTTTACATATAATGTACATTAATATGATAGAACATATAGTGTATTTGCTTATATTTAGTATAATAAGCATTTAGAGCATCGTTGCATCATTTTAGCATGTTTTAATGTTATTTTATATGAATATAATGTCCGAGAAAGGTTTTC
>JAJIYU010009577.1:0-16988 GCA_030144865.1 Tinospora cordifolia | reverse complement strand
CCACTGGAAATGGGTTTGAGTTTCAGAATTGATCTCTCTCCCTAGATCTGGAGCACAGAGGGTATTCCCGTTCGGTCTAAATTACGACTGAATTAATATATTGGTTGAATCTAATTAATCGCTGAAAGTGTTTGATCTGCTTGCATTGTCTGGTTGGAATAATGGATTAAATAGATGGAATGATTCACTGAGCTGTGTAGCTCACCCCCTTAGTTTTCACAACAGGAAATTAATTAGCCTGCGAGGAAATTTTTCCATAGAAAGTTTGATTTATTTTATTGTAGGGCACATCGGCCCAAGTGGAATCATGTATTTTCAGCTTTAAATTTGCTTTTCGTTGTAATGGAATATTGTATTTAGAATTGTTAAATGAACAAATGAAGAATCTTCTTTACTATGATGTCATTTTGTACATAGACTAATGTACACAAGAACCCTAATGCATTTGGGTCTAATAAGAAGAAAATATAGCACGGGCCCGTCACCCGGGCATCCCAAGATTTTTTATCAAAGAGAATTGAACCGTCAGATGACGGTGGAAGATGGGACTTAGGAGGCGGGGTGTTACACCAGATCAACCCTTCAGGGATCTTTATCTCGGAAGAAGGTCAACCATTAGGGATTACTACCTGTATTCAGGTCATATCAATAACAGTACTTAAATATGTTGGCATCATTGAGTGCCTTTCAAAATTAAGTTCAAAACTCAATTCCAGTGAAAAATGAAATCCTATCCACTTGGTGACACTTATCCTTTATCAGAAAAATCAAATGAAACGAAAAATTCATTTTTTCAGTGAAAATCAAATACGGTGAAAATCAAGTCTAGCCCAGTGTGTCATAATACTAGGCTTTGATACCATATTTGTAACAAAATAGTCATCTTTTTCGCAGGAGAGTTTGAAAAGTACCCACGGGGTAGAGAACTATATGAGTATACTTTAGAATCTTTAAAAGGGAACTTTTGTATGAATGAGAAACGGGAGGATGCTTGGAAGTCGAAATATCCAATTATGTATAAGTTGATTGGATTTCCCTTAGCCTTTCATGTATGGTTTGATGAGTATTGCTCATCCACTCTAGGTCCTATGCTATATGCCAAGAACGAAAATGTCCACGTAAATTGAAGTGGACAGCTACTGAGCAACCAAGTTTCAAGCAAGTATATAAGCATTTCAGTTCGTTGAATCAAATAAAGGTCAATTATTAAAATAATACATGCTGGTAACATGTTTTTAATAAATATTTGTTTTATGTTTCTTAAATGGATCATTAACTCTCCAACTTTCATAATGCAGCTTCATCACATGGTACCTACAGAGGAGTTATCAAAACCATACATGGAGGGTTTGTTTGTAAATGACGAAGAGGTGGATTATAATCCAATGATGATGACGACTTTTGTGATCCACCTTCCACTCTTTATTTCCTTCCTCTTCAAAACAAAGAGGTTCTTCATTGAATAATAAAGTTGATAAGAACTTTTCAAAGCTTTTTCAAATGCTTTCATCAATAAGTGAATCTAATTATATTTTAGATTATATTTATTTGTACAAAACTGCTTCTGCATTACAATATGTGCAAGAAAATATACAAAATATATACAAAAAAATATACATTGATATTCTGACAATAAAATTTGGATGTGATATTCAGTCTATCATGTTTTTTGTTGGAATATTATATGTATATTTATTGTATACAACACTTATATCTTACTAATAGGTTCATTTGTGAATATGTACAAAACACCTCTAAAGATGTAAAACTGTCTTCTGATGGTGATCATCAAGTAAATAAAGAAGATACTGTTGATGATGAAAAAGTTCAAGATGAAGAAAAGTGAAGAAAGCAGCCCAATTATGTTTGTGACTACATGAATGTTGTAAGTTCTTATGAATGATGTTTATTAATTTGTAAAAGTCTTTTGCTTTAATATTTTTTATATTTAAAGTTGATTTATTACACTTTTCAAGGATGTTGAATGTATGTTCTCTTTGACTCAATTTGTCAACAGGGAATTTGAAGATGCAAATCAGCCATCAAATTTTTTGGATGATACCACAACTTTTGAAATTGAATAAGTAATCAATTTTGTTGTGAAGAATTATGAGGTGATTGATGTTTTCAATTATATATATATATAAGTTTTGTTTTGTTTATGTCTAGTGATAAAAAGTTCATGATAGATGAGTATATATAAGATATATACATATAACATACAGATAATATTCAAGAAATATACAGAATATATGGACATAATATTCTTTTTTTCTATAGTTTGCATTTTTTTTGTACTTTAAGTTGTATATCTATTTTAATGAGTTTGGTTTATATTTCAAATCAAGAATCAAAGGCTAGACCTTCTAACATTGTAACCTCAATAGCTGAAAAAAGGGACAAAAAATCTACGCCTATTTTGCAATCTCCATTTGTTTCTTCGTTTCCAACTGGTGATAGTAGCATTAGTGTGAAGGAATAACGAGTAAAGGAGATCATTAGAGGTTCTTCTCCATTGGACAATTTTTTTGATAAAGAATTTGATAATGGATCCCTTAGAGGTTTTCAATGCTGGCTACAGAAAAACAAACTTAAGCGTAGCAAGTAAGTTATTTAAGAAAATCTTTCTTTCGTTTTATTGTTTGATTAAATTATTTTTACTGATTTTAAAACTCCTTGTTTTCATTTCTTATATAAAAACATTTATTCTGCACGTAACAATATATTGTCACTTGCATTTGATTTTTTTTATTGCCAAAGTTGGAAAAAAAGAATGGTTCTATGCACTTTCTACGCCTAGTTTTATGCTAACTTCCTTGGTATGTGTGATTGTTTCAGTATGTTTAAATTTAGCTTTTGGATATGTATACACTATATACAGAATATATACACTATGTATTGCCCAAATAAATTTCTTCAGGGATGGTCTAGTTTCTTAATTGTATAGGATATGATGATATACTTTTTTATTTACTAATTATGATCACACATTCTGTTAGTACAACATATGGATATCATATTCTACTATTTATGAAAGAAAGGAAAGTATAATAAAAATATTGGTTTAAAATTCACTACAACTAATAATTTCTTTGATTGAAAACTTCAATCAATTTATGCAAGATATATTCGCAGCAAGAGACTGATGTCAGTTTTGTAGGAAGAGACAGTGATTCTTGAATGCATATGTAATACCCCAATTATTTTGTACATATGTATGCATATAAGATTTAATTAATACAGACACATGAATATATATTAATTGATGTCTATATATGTGACATTTGATTGGTATATATTAATTGGTACATATATATATATATATTTGAAGTGATTAATGTAGACATATGCAATTAAATGATTTATTTATTGGTGTAGAAGTATATATGCACACACACACACACACACACACACATATATATAAATTGATATATTTATTAATATATTATTACTAAACATATAGTAAGGTTAGTTAGTAGCAATATATAGTATTAAAAAAAAATTTACACGTGTATATATATATACACGCATACACACACAT
This sequence comes from Tinospora cordifolia, assembly GCA_030144865.1. Classification (NCBI taxonomy): domain Eukaryota; kingdom Viridiplantae; phylum Streptophyta; class Magnoliopsida; order Ranunculales; family Menispermaceae; genus Tinospora; species Tinospora cordifolia. The sequence continues at coordinate 13,447 of JAJIYU010009577.1, read as the reverse complement.
ACATATAAAATAAAAAAAAAATTCTAGGTGCATGGGGCCACGGCCCATGCATTGCGCACAGGTGCACTGGGTAGCACGCGCGCCTGTGCGCCAGTATATAAAAAAAATTTTAAAGAAAAAAATAAAAGAAAAACTGAAAAAATACCAAAAAATCCTGAAAAAATACAAAACAAATTCCAAAATTCAAATCTCAAGCTCTAACCTCCCCAACTAAACAAAAAAGGAAGTTTGTTACATTAGAAAAGTAAAATTTTATAAAACTAGCCCTCGGAGACTCTATATAAACCCCTTACCCTACCCATTTTATTCATCCCAAAACAAGAAATGAAATTTCTCTTGTTCTCTCTCTGCCTCTTTCTTGGCACTCTCCAGTCCCTTTTCTTTTCTTGAGCTATTATAAATAGTCAGCGATGTAGTAACAACAAAGTGCTATACAGATTTAGGAAGCGATCTCGAGGTAAAATTCTTTCTTCTTCTTTTAATTTATTATTTTGATTTAAATAATGCTTGCATGTGTGCTTAGTTGATTCATGTTTTTTTTATTATATTACTCATGACTGAGAGAGTATGCTCTGTAGTTGCATATATATATATATATATATATATATATATATATTTGTATGTCACATTACTTATATATATAAATAATTATATAACGATCTTCTATATCAGAAATTGAAAGTCATTGCTTCATTTATGTAAATGTTGATTTATGGAGTTATACTATTAGAGTGTTTAAATACTGTTGAAATATTCTTTTATTATGCTCTTGCACACAAAAGAAAGATTAAATAAAGATTTCAACCACGTACTGGCACGGGAACGGATGTTCTTTGTGTGTTCCATCCAGGATTGAACTTTTGAACTGGTTGTCAGGATTGACATCAGAGCGTATTGGGTTTTAGGAGTGATCTCACTTCACAAAGAAGGGTTTGAGTTTAAGGATTGATTTCTCTCCTTAGATATGGAGCACAGAGGTTAATCCCTTTTGGTATAAAATACAACTGAAATAATATATTGTTTGTATCGATCAAATCCTTGAAAGGGTTTGATATGCTTGTGTTATTTGGTTGGAATAATGAATTAAATAGATGGAATGATTCAGTGGGCTTTTTAGCTCACCCCTATTATTATTTTGCACATTTCAGAAAATTAATCTATCAGTTCACGTGGAAGATTATTTATTAGGAATTTTTATTCATTTCATTGTAAGTCACGTAGGCCCAAGCTAAATTATTTATTTTAGTTTTGAATTCATTTTCCACTGTAAAAGTTCATGTACTCAGAATTTAGAATAAAAGATTTTATTTATTTATGATGCCATAAATTATTTTGTACATAGACTAATGTATGTAGGAAGTCTCATGGGTTGGAACTTAAAAAGAAAAAAGGATAATGTAGCACGAGCCCGCCTCTCGAACGACCCAAGAATATTGATTGAAGAAAATTATACCATTGGATGATAGGGTTGATGAGGCACGGGGGGTGGAGTGTTACAAAGGTGGTATCAGAGCCTAGGTTTTAGATGCCTTGGGCAAGAATTAGAGAGAATTGACTAGTCAGGTAAATTTATCTATTTATTTAATTTAGAAGCCTTACCTCTTGTTTTAGAAACTGAAATGATTTTGAAAAAAAAATTATTTTTGAAAAAAAGATATATGTTTTCAACGATTTTGTTTGGATACAAAGATTATGAGTTGAGCTGATAGTGGGTAAGCATTGTCCCGAGTAAAGCTAAACATTGAAAGGGAGATGTGTTATTCTGTTCTAGAAAGCACGGTTGCTAAGCAGACTTCGGTCTTGCCATCCGATCTGGATGTTGTCCTACCAGTTCATAGAAGTAGTTATAGTTGAAGAACACAAATATTTTTCTACGAGAAAACCAAGAGAGGGAAACTAAGGGCAATAAATTTACTATAGTTCAAAAGGAGATGTTAAGGGTGGTATTATGGATAGAGGAAGATTGTTGGCTCGATATAAGGACCTTTCAAATAGGAATTGAGAACCTAGGTCTTGAAAAGAGATCTTAAGTAGAGACTTGAGGGTTGCCAAGGGTGGCATAGTGAGTCATGAATAAATTTTTAGGACATAAGTTAGAGACTGAAAACGTGTGAAAAATGAACTTTTGGCTGGTCAGGGAACAAGATCGAGAGGATCATGTATCCTTGGTTTCTATGTGGTATGAGATGCATAAAAATTCAGGGGTACAGAAGAATCCTGAACTCAAAGAATGGCGGACCATGTTTGGTGAATGATCGATGGCTTTGGATGAACTTGTTTCCTACGCTTGGCTGGTATAGGACACTCAAGTATAGTGGAGCTTGGGAAGCCTTAGAAATTAAGACATTTGTAAAATTGATTGAGTGTAGTAAAATCTCTAGGTGGAAGTCTATGTAAAAGGGCGAGAGTGGTATAGGACACATGAACCTAGAGGCATAGGCGGAAGCCTAGAATTTCACTATGCTAGCATGAACTTCTCGAATGATTGAATGTATGTTGATATTATTGTTTGTATGAAACCAAATCCTATACACAAAAACAAAAATAACTTAGAAGAATAAACTATTAGGCCACTAAACAGGTCGAGAACCTAGAAACATGAATCTAGAGTCATGACATAATGGACTAAACAAAAACGAAAAAATTGAATACTAAATCGGCGTTAATGTCTAGATAATGACTGGACCTAGGAGATACGCAACATGATGTGTTACATCTGACGACACTGACTCTTAGGAAGCGCAAAACGACATGACTGAGGTTAGGATGGAACATACAATGATTGAAGTTACTAGAAGAGTGATGAAACAGATAGAGAGGATGTTATTTTGAATGATACCGCAAGTGGCACCACAGCCACATGTGCAAGAACAGATTCTGATGCAGCAGCCAATGCCAGCACTTGAGATTTTGGATCATCAGGTGGAACTAGAGAACCTGGAAGACAGTGAACATAAAAAGTTGCTGTTAGAATTAAAGAAGTTGGGACCATCACAATTTCATGGTACTACTGATAGCTTAACAATTGACCATTGGTACTAGGAATTAGAAGAACACCTGCATGTGTTGAGAATAACAGATCCTAGTAGGGTAGTGTTGGCGACCCATCAATTTAAGGGACCAGCTAGAAGCTGGTGGCGGATGGTAAAGGTAGACCCGACCGTTAATGCTAGCAGAATGAACTGGGAAGAGCTTAGGGAGATATTTTATGAGAAATTCTTCCTTGAAGCAATACTGATGAAGATGCAAGATGACTTTGTTTAGTTGAAACAGAAAGAGATGATAGTGGCCGAATATGAGGTCAAATTTATCAAATTGGCCGAGTTCTCACCTAAACTAATCAGTGAAGAGAAAAAGAAGGTCAACCGCCTCACTCAGGCTCTTAAGATTGAAATTCAAAAATTAATAAAGACAGCCTGCCCAAAAACGTATAGAGAAGTCATAGACATGGCATTAACCTTAGAGCAAGAGTTGAACTTCGAGCAAAGGTTAAGGAACAAAAACAAAAGACCAGGAGGTGACAAAGACCACCAAGGAGATCAGAAAAGAAGGAATGCTAATCAGAATGATGGAAAAAAAATGCCCCACTAGCATAAACAACCCAAACTGGCCATGGAAGAACAATTAGAGCTGGCCAGACTTTAAGGACAGTGTTTCCACTACAACCAGTGAGGGCACATAGCCAAGTTTTGTCCCACCAAAACCCAGACGTGACAGCAGCAACAGGCTCCGAATCTCCAAGGGGGAGAACAGAATGTACGTCTTCAATAACAACTGTTTCGACAAAATAACATCCAGGGGCAAAATCAAAACCAGGGTCGGGTGCAAAACCAAAATTAGGGTTGGGTGCAAAACCAGAACCAGGGCTATGGGCAAAACTAGGCTAGAGTATTTGCCATCACTGATACCCCTAAAGACCAAGTCCTTGCTGTTGAAGGTGCATTCCTGTTATTTAACATTGCTGTGAAACTGTTGTTTGATTCGAGTGTTACGAAGTCTTTTGTCTTGGAAAAACTGGTTAATAGGTTACAACTAGTAACAAAAACCTTGCTTGTAACCTTAAATGTATCCACAACCATAGAAACTACTATCACCGTACAGAGAATGTGTACATGTGATCTTAGATTCAGGGATAAATTGATTTCAGCCGATCTCCGAGTACTTTCATTCCATGGGTATGACGTGGTATTGGGTATGGACTGGTTAGACCAATACCACGCACAAATCAATTGTCCCAAGAGAAAAGTGACGATAATGTTGCCCTCAGGAAAAACCTTTAAGATAAATGGTGATATTCATAGGTTGCCTAGGAGCCCAATGATGGCCATGTTGAACTGCTTAAGGTAGAAGGATGACCTCGAAAACCTCTTGGAAGAGGACTCTGAAGGACTGAAAGTGATCAAGAACCTAGAAGTTGTCCGAGACTACAAAGACATATTCCCTGATGACTTACCTGGACTACCACCAACTAGAGGCATCGACTTCAAGATTGAAATCCAACCTAGAACCAACTCCATAGCTATTCCTCCATACCGTATGACACCACTAGAATTAATCGAATTGAAGAGTCAACTAGACAGGCTCTAGGAGAAAGGATTCATCAGACCAAGTGAATCACCTTGGGGGGCTCCATTATTGTTTGTAAAATAGAAGGACGAATCTATGAGACTCTGCGTTGACTATCGAAAACTGAATCAGGTGACAGTAAAGAACAAATACTCTTTACCAAGGATAGACAACCTGTTTGATCAATTGAGAGGAACCACTCATTTCTCAAAAATTGATATTAGGTCAGGGTATCATTAGTTGAGGATCCATGAAATAGACATTCACAAGACTGCCGACCTCGATATGGACACTTCAAGTTTACAGTATTGCCTTTTGGTCTAACCAATGCCCCGATATCATTGACAGACTTAATGAACCGAGTATTTAGGCAATACCTTGACCATTTTGTCTTGGTATTTGTTGACGACATCCTAATATACTCCAAGTCCAAAGATGAATACTTAGAACACCTGAAGATTGTGTTAGAAACACTCAGAAGATACCAACTATATGCCAAATACAGCAAATGTGAATTTTAGATGAAGACAGTTAAATTTCTTGGTCATGTAGTATCAGCGGAATGTATCTTTGTAGATCCTGAAAAGGTGAAAGCTGTCACAGATTAGAAACAACCTAAGACGGTCATCGAGATCTGAAGCTTCTTAGGCCTAGCTAGATACTATAAAAGATTCATTCAAGAGTTTTCCAAATTAGCAGAACCTATGACAAGACTAACCAAAAAGGAAGTTCTATTCTATTGGGATGAGAAGTGTGAACAATCATTCCAAGAACTGAAGAGGAGATTGACTTCGGCCCCTAGCTTAGTCACTCCAACTCATGGCATCACGTATGTTCTATACACAGATGTTTCACAAAATGGATTGGGTGCAATCTTAATGCAAGAAGGAAAGGTTGTTGCCTATGCCTCGCGACAACTAAAGATCCATGAACGAAACTACCCAATACATGACTTAGAACTAGTAGCTATAGTGTTTGCCTTAAAGATTTGGAGGCATTACCTGTATGGTGAGAGGTTTGACTTGTTTTCAGATTACAAAAGTCTGAAACACATCTATACCCAGAAAGAATTGAACCCGAGGCAGCATCGATGGATGGAATTCCTTAAAGATTATGATTTTTAACTCCATTACCATCTAGAAAAAGCCAATGTAGTAGTAGATGCCCTCAGTAGAAAATTCAGCAAATAATAGGAGAAAAAGGGTCAAATGTACCAATTGATCGAAAACTTTATGATGGGTGTGACATTAAATGAAAAACGATCCTATTTATACAATATGATTTGTCAACCGGATCTTCTGCATCAGATCAAGGAAGATCAAAGGCAAGACAAATGGCTCACAAGGTTGATTGAAGGAATTTAACAAGGTAAGTATATCAACTTTAGAATGGATGCTGAAGTTACCCTAAGACTAGGAAAAAGAATTTGTGTACCACAAAATGGAACGAGCAGGGAAACCATTCTAAACGAAGCCCATCAAACAAAGTACATAATGCATCCGGGAGGAGATAAGATGTATCAAAATCTCTGAAAACATATTGGTGGAGAGGTATGAAGAAAGATGTAGCCAAACACGTCTCTAAGTGCCTAACCTATTAGCACGTAAAAACAAAACATCGAAAGCCCTCTGGACTACTACAACCACTTCCAATCCCAAAGTGAAAATGGGATAATGTCACTATGGATTTTGTAAGTGGGTTACCCAAAAATAAAAAAGGGGAAGATATTGTTTGGGTGATTGTGGATCATCTCACTAAAGTGGCACACTGCTTTCCCATTAGATCCACAGACCAAGTGAGTAAACTCTATGTGAGAGAGATAGTACGCCTTGATGGAGTAGCTAAGACGATAGTGTCCGACTGAGACTCATTTCACCTCACAATTTTGAAGAGTCTATAAAAGGAACTAGGCATTACACTCACCATGAATACAACTTTTCACCCTCAGACGGATGGACAATCTGAAAGAGTCATCCAAACGCTAGAAGACATGCAGAGGTCTTGCGTCCTTGACTTTAAAGGGAACTGGAGTAAGTACCTACACCTGGCAGAGTTTGCCTATAACAACAGTTATCAAGCAAACATAAAGATGACATCGTACAAAGCCCTCTATTGGAGACCTTGTAGATCACCAACCTGTTGAGCTGAGTTAAAGGATCATGTACTTACTGGACCAGACCTAGTAGAAGAGATGACGAATCAAGTAAAACAAATCCAAAGAAGACTAACCACTGCACAAAGTCGCCAAAAAAGTTATGCTGATAAAAGAAGAAGACCACTAGAATTCCACCCAGGTGAAAAGGTGTTTTTGAGAATTAGTCCACAGAAAGGAATCAAACGGTTTGGAATCAAGGGAAAACTAGCACCTAGATTGATCGGACCCTTCGAGATACTCAGGAAGATTGGCGAATGCGTTTACGAGATAGACCTAACAAATCGAATGCCATCAGTACATAATGTCTTCCACGTGTCTATGTTGTGCAAATACAAACTTGATCCATCACACATAATCCACTGAGAAGAAGTAGACATCCAAGAAGATGCCACGTACGAAGAACCAGTCGTTAGGATTCTCGATCGCAAGGTATAGAGCCTTAGAACAAAAGACATTCCTTTAGTCAAAATCCTCTGGAAACACCATGGAATAGAAGAGCCTACTTGGGAATTGGAAAGTGAAATACAAAATAAGTACTTAGAACTTTTCACTAGAAATGCTCAATCAAATAACACTCAAGTAACCTAGTGATAGATTTCAAGGACAAAATCTCTTTTAAGGGGGGTAGAATGTAATGCCCCAATTATTATGTATATATGTATGCATATACGATTTAATTAGTATAGACACATGAATATATATTAATTGGTATCTATATATGTGACATTTGATTGGTATATATTAATTGGTGCATATATATATTTTTGAAGTGATTAATGTAGACATATATATAATAAAAAAAATTATGGGCGCATGGGCCGTGCCCATGCGTTGCACATAGGCATGTTGGGTTATGTGCGCCTATGCGCCAATATATAAAAAAATTAAAAGAAAAAATAAAAGAAAAATAAAAAAGATCGAAAAAGACAAAAAAAATACCAAAAAAATTTGAAAAAAATACACAAAAGCCCTAAAATTCAAATGTCAAACCCTAGCTGCCCCAACTAAACATGAAAGTTTGCCACATTAGAGAAGTAAAATTTTACAAAATTAGCCCTCAGAGACTTTGTATAAACCCCCAACCCTATTCATGTCATTCATCTCAGAACAAGAGTTGAAATTCCCCTGACTCTCTCTCTGCCTCCTTCTTGGCACCCTCATTCCCTTTTCTTTTATTGAGTTATTCTAAATAGCCCGCGACGTAGTAGCAACGAAGTGCTACACAGATTTAGGAAGCAATCTCGAGGTAAAATTCTTTTTCCTTCTTTTAATTTATTATTTTGATTTAAATAATGTTTTCTTGTGTGCTTAGTTTAATTCATATTTTTTTATTATATTGCTCATGACTGAGAGAGTATGCTCTGTAGTTGTATCTTGTACGATCTTTTACATTAGAAATCAAAAGTCATCTTTCTTGTTTTGAGGGAATATGCTCTGTAGTTGCATCTCATACGATCTTTTTCATTAGAAATCGAAAGTCATTGTTTCATTTATGTAAATGTTGATTTATAGTGTTATACTGTTGGACTGTTTAAATATTGTTGAAATATTCTTTTATTATGCTCTTGCACACAAAAATAAGATTAAATAAATATTTCAACCACGTGCCGGCATGGGGATGGATGTTCTTCGTGTTTGTTCCATCCAGGATTAGACTTTTGAACTGGTTGTCAGGATTGACACCGGAGTGGACTGGGTTTCAAGAGTGATCCCACTTCATAGAGAGGGGTTTGAGTTTTAGAATTGATTTCTCTCGCTAGATCTGGAGCACTGAGGTTAACCCTTTTTAGTCTAAATTACAATTGAAATAATAGATGTTTGAATCGATTAAATCCTTGAAAGTGTTCGATATGCTTGTGTTATTTGGTTGGAATAATGAATTAAATAGATGAAATAATTCACTAGACTTTTTAGCTCATCCCCCTTATTTTTCACATTTCAGGAAATTAATTTATCAGCTCACGTGGAAGATTATTTATTAGGAATTTTTATTCATTTCACTAAAGGGCACGTGGGCCCAAGCCAAATTATTTATTTTAGTTTTGAATTTATTTTTCACTGTAAAAGTTCATATACTCGAAATTTAGAATAAAAAATTTTATTTATTTATGATGCCATAAATTATTTTGTACATAGACTAATGTATACAGAAGTGTCATGGGTTGGGACTTAGAAAGGAAAAAAGGATAATGTAGCACGGGCCCGCCTCCTGGGCGGCCTAAGAATATTGATTGAAGAAAATTATATCGTCAAATGACGGGGTCGATCAGGCACGGGAGGCGCAGTGTTACAACATAATTAGGCATTATTTGTATTGCAACAGACCATGGATTGAACCTGACCACCTTCTTTTCCCAATTCATGTTGCATCTACATCTCATTGGGTGTTAGGTCATCTTAATTTTGCTGATTATTGCATTTCTATGTACAATTCACTATGTTCTCCGACAATGGTTTCTACTGTTAAGGAAACAATGCATGATTGCAACACATTGTTACCATTATATCTTGCTATGGTTGGGTTTTTTGATTTAAGGGATGATTTGCCCATAAAACCTAGAACAAAAGCTTTCAGAGTTTGTATGGTTGAAAACCTTCCTTCACAAATAGACTGGTAATTTCTTTTGACTTTGTATGTCTTCATTTATTTACTTATATGATGTATGCTTATAAATACAACTCATGGTTTTATTATTTTTTTGCTGTAATTGAAGAATCTTTATGTTATATTTTGTTGAATATTTCCTACATGGCAAAAAAAGTCCCTACAGAATTCAATGTTCCTATTCATCAGCAAAAACTAGGTTTCCTTCTGTAGAGACATGAAAAGTCAAAACAAAAAGATGGAATCGAGAGTAATTCTGAAGATTGTGGGAGATTTGATATCAATGTTGTGGTCCAACAAAGACAACAATAGGATTTTGGATGCTAATTGTAATTTTTTATTTTATTTTTTCTGTAATTGACGTACTGCATTGTATTGAACAATTAGAAATTTTTTACAACTCTGCTGTTCTGCAATTTTCTTTTGTATAAAATAGTTAAATGTATATGCGTTTATTATAAAGAAAACATACATACAATATTTTTCTTTTGTAGAAACGAGTTGCATTATGATTAAGAAAACAAATAATATATAGAAAAATAGACAATATACAGACTGTATACACATAATATACAAGAAATATACCACAACTATACAATCTATATACAATAAATATACAGAAAATATACAAACAACAATTTTATGTAGGGATGAGTTGTACAATGATCAGGAAATAGACTGTATACATATAATATATAAGAAATATACACAAATATACAAAAAAAAACTAAACTCCTGTAGAGGTGAATTCCACAATGACCAAAAAAAAGACTGTGTACACATAATATATAAAAAAATACTACGAATATACAATCTGTATACAATAAATATGTAGAAAATATACAAGCAACAATTTCATGTAGGGATGAGTTGCACAATAATCAGGAAACATACTATATATATATATATATATATATTATCCAAGAAATTATATCACAAATGTATAATTTGTATACAACAAATATACATAAAAAATAATTTCCTGCAGAGGTGAATTGCACAATGATAAAAAAATAATTGTATACACATAATATACAAGAACTATGCTATAAATATACAATCTGTATACAACAAATATACAAAAAATATACAAGCAACAATTTCATGTAGGGATGAGTTGCATAATAATAAGGAAATAGATTGTATACACATAATATATAAGAAATATATCACAAATATTCAATTTGTATACAACAAATATACAGAAACCAATATCGTGTAGAGGAATGAATTGATTTTTAATCAAGAAAACAAATTGTTCACCCCAAATATAAATAGAATATACAAAAAATATGTGGAAAACTAATTTCCTCCACAATGATTAGGAAACAGACTGTATTATCGAAATATACACGAAATATACAAAAAATATATGAACGATATGCGACAAATATATAATATATATTCCTTACAGGAAGTATCCGCTAAATAAACATAAAATATATATACTATATACACCAAATTTTTGTATACTGATAATAGAACGCACACAAAGTGATTTTAACATATTCATAACTGTCAATTTGTAATTAACATTTGTAATCGAAAAGTCATTTTTTAGACTTATTCATTTATCAACAAACCAGTCAACCATATTTGTCCTTACAGTACACATAAGAATGATTAATTACATTTTGGTGCATTTCTACATTTTTTTTTATTATGCCTCATCCTATCACATTTCCTATACTTTACACTTGTTGTCGTTTCTCATCGTGATTTGAATCTTTTCTTTTTTGGCCTTCCTAGTCCGACTCTACTACTTGGATGTAATACGACCTCGTTTTTAACATTCTCTACTATAATCCATATACATTCTTCTCTTATTGGATACACTATATCATTACATATGGCAAACATTGATTCTTTTGTATAATATTTTGAACAATATCTATATACGTCCATATGTTTTTCATTAATCACAACAACTGCATGTGGACATGATATCTCATCCATTTGGAATCAGTTGCACGTACATGTTTTGCCCTTCATGTTAATTGTGTATCTCCATTCATTATCATTGACAGTTTATATGTCATCATTGCAGCATCGTACCTGAAAATATAAAAAAAATACCTATTATTACAATGACAATTCAATTTGTATAAGCAATATACATAAAATATATAGAAATGTTGAATCATAAACAAGGATCATATGACTGCAACACAAAATATGCGTATATTATACAAGATGTATACAAAAAATATACACAAACTAATTTCATGCAGAAATGTTGAATAATGATCAATAAAATAGATTGTATACATAAAATATGCAAGAAATATACAAGGAAACAGATTGCATCCGAGAATACTGAACAAGAAAGTGCTTGTTGTAAGAATCATACCTACATTTTCATTACCATTACAAAGTTATCTTCAAGTATATCATGATACAGTTTGCATAGCCTTGTGAATATTGAATGTGCATTGTTTCTATTTTTGTAAATTCTTGAACCAACACCCTCAAGTACTTAAGCAATGAACAAATAGGTGGATTTCTAACAACTTTAATTGTTGCATTTATTGATTCCGCTATGTTTGAAGTCATTATTGAGTATCTATTATCACTTGAATGTATACGAGATCATCTTTCATATCCTACACTCTCTAAATACCCCTTATATGTTTGTCTACATTGTCCAGCTCCTTTATGTTATCATTGAATTCTTCTATAGTATAAGCTTTTCCTGCCCATATGAAGAAGTTTCTAATTCTTTTTGGATTTCTTTTAAATCTACCCTTCAGGTAGAGAAAAATACATGCATAATGACTAACCCCAGAATATACTAACAAAATTGTTGTTTGTATACTCTCATGCCTATCTGATACTATGCACATTCCTCTTTTAAATCCATATGAATCCTTGAATCTCATAAAAAACCATGGCCAAGAGTTGTCATTTTCTGAATCTACAACTGCAAATGCTAGTAGAAATATTTTACCTGATGCGTCCAATGTAGAAGTTATAATTATTGTTCCCCCATATGTTGATTTCAAAAAGGTTCCATCCACAACAACAACTTGTTTGCAATGTTTCCAACCGTGAATAGAAGCGTATTAAGCAACAAATACATATTGAGATGAATTGTCTTCATTAACCTTCAATTCAACTTTTGATCCTAGGTTTGTTTCCTTCAACATGTAGAGGTAGCTTGGTAGTCAAGAGTATGAATTGCAAGCTTTGCCTCTGAACTTTTTCAAGGCCTTTTCCTTTGACCTCCATGCTTTAATGTAATTTAATTTCATCCCAAATTCATTGCTTATGTCCAGTATTATATCCTGAAGTGTGTATACAATTTTTACATTCAAGTACTTTGTTTTTATCAAATCTGCAACAATCTCTAAACTTGCTTGCCTCTGATTACGTGCTCTTCCATCTATTGGGCATGTGTGTATACTGAAATACTTTCTTATCTTGAATGTGCGTGTTTTCCCTTGTATGAATGCCTTTATTTTTCAACTACATGTTTCCACAATGCACCTTTCAATATACATTTGTTTTCAAGGATGAATCACTTTGAACTGAAAGTGATTATTAATTGTGTACGTTCTCAACGCCATTTTCAGTGATCCTTTATCTTTGAACACTTGTCCTTGGACAAAATTATTATGTTTATTGTCCGATATAATATCATCATCTATATCAACATCTTCCACAGTTTCATTTTTTGAGCCATTTGTTAAAATATTTAGTGTGTTCTTACCCAAATACATTGCATACTGTAAGGTATCATTGAAATTATCAATCACAAATGCCAATGGAATACAATCTAAATTTCCTGCAACTTCATTTTGATTTGATGCACAAAGAGTGAGTGCTTCTGAAAGATACAAAAAGCAAATTTCATGCAGGGATGAGTTGATTATTAATGAAGAAAACAGACATATATACCAAATATACAAGAAATATACAGAATGATATACAAAAAATATATAAAATGTATACAGAAACTAGTTCCCATTCACAAATATTGAATAATAATAATAAAAAACTATCTGTATACACCAAATATACCTAAAATATACACCAAATATATATATATATATATATATATATATATATATATATATATATATATATAAAAATAATTTTTTGAAAAAAAAAATTGGAAAAAA
>JAJIYU010009576.1:0-16899 GCA_030144865.1 Tinospora cordifolia | reverse complement strand
CACCATTTGCACCCAAAATTTCTTAAAATCCTTGAAATTAATTTATTTGACTTATTTTATTTATTTTCCTCAAATTAATTATTATTTGACAAAATTTTGGGGTATTACAATGCCAGACTACTGCCACAGTATCTGCATCACTGCGCCAATACATGGTTAACTCTCTTAATCGTCTTTGATTGGTAACCATAGGCATATTCACAATCCCCATATCTAGATGTAAATAAACAATGGATATCAATCAATAATACATCATGCTTACATTCACATCAACTATTGTATTCCTCACAGAGTATACATGGCATATGTTTCAAACAATATTGACATTCATGGAAAGTACAACAGGCTATCAACATAAAAAAATAGAATCAATCATTTATATGTGTCGCAAACATCCCTAGCATGCTTCTAAACAAGCAATACAAGTAAACATTCAATCATGTTTCATACTCGAACCAAAATGGTACTAAAAAGTTTAGGGTATTCATCTCCACATGTTTCCTTGTTCGGTTTCGTTCTAAAGCCTCAGTTTGTTATCCCAATCTTCACGTCTCCTTAACCTTTAAGAATTCAATATCATGATCCTTAGAAGTTGAAACATTTATAGTGTTTTTAAATCGTAGTATAATGATTCTTCAAGTCTATGTGGTATATGGCGTGTAAGAAGGTCATAAAAAACATAGATTGGCCTGTTTTTCTTTTGTGTACTATGGTAGAGTAGGGAAATATTGCAATAATCGAAGTCCATGCATGAAAATAAAAAAATGGAACTTTCTTCGTGTTACCGCGGTAGGCTACCATGATAACCTACGAGGGTCAATTGCACTATCGTGGTAAGCTACCACAGTAGGCTAGGTCAGGGCACATTTTCCATGTTGTTACCATAGTAGTCCTAACATTATTTCGGTAATGCGTGATAAATTCTACATGAATAGTGCACTACTGCGATCATTACCGTAGTAGTCTCACGATTTCTAGAAACCATGTTCCATTTGTGTGTTTCTCGTTTCCCTGCGTGCATGGGACTTTAATGCACTAAATTTTAGACTCAAAAACATGAATTTTAATGTACAAAATAGTTTTATACCTCATCTCCATTTGTTGTCTACTTCGTTCACCTTATATGGATGTTGAGAATGGTTCTAGGTTTTTGTTTCACCAAAGGAATGTGTATAACCTAAGATAGTGCGTGACAGTGATTGAAACATGGATTCTCTATGAGGTCTAGTGTGTTATCTGTACTTAGACGTTCGTGACAGTGTCTCTGTTTAATTCCTCACCAATAGCACACATCCTCTTCTATCAATGCTTGTAATATGGTTAGGAAAGGCTAGGATTGGGTAGATTTAATTTAGAATACGTGTGGAAGGAGAAGGAAGTCAATTGCAAGCGATTGGTATCAGTTCTGGTGAGAAGAAGTGCCACTGTAGGGTTGAATCGATGTTTTTCAAAGACTTTAGGACTAGTTATGGACTTGTTCTAAAAGAATAAAATGCCATTAAAAAAATCTTGGTTTTGATGTAGAGGGTAAATATCCAATGAATAGCAAGATTATGGGGTTTTTTCAACTATGTATAGGTTCTCTTTGGGAAGGGCCAAGAATGGACTATTCCCTTAGGGTTTCCTTGGACTTTTGGGGGTTGATTTGTCGATTGTAAAACAACAATCTTCCCTTGATAAAATCATGGAACTAATAAAAGATAGAAAAACGATTAATGAACTCGTGGTGGACTACAAGTATTAATAATCAGATTGAGGGATTTGTAAGTCGTCCTTAGAGAGGCGTTTGATGCTGATTCTATTTGGTTGTTCTTAACTAGACTATGACTAAAATCTAAAAGGAAGAAAAGGTGATTTTAAATCACTTGCAAAGAAGGACAAGGAATGTAGTAATGTTGATCAACAAGATTGGTGTTTGAATAGGGTTTCTTAAGGGTGATCTCGTAACGTCTTGCTTGCTATAAGCAAGGGGTTTTTATGATTTCTTTTATAGCTTTTCTAGGCTACAAGCTGAAGATGAAAGATGGTTTAATATAAGAAAAGAAAAGAGAAAGAAGAACCATAAAGGAGAACAAAAGAAAATTTGCATAACATAGCATACAATCTACTTTGGCACAATCTCTTGAAACAACTTGTGTGAAGGAAAGGAGAAGAAGTTGAGATTTCTTTGCGCAAAAGAAGAAGAGAAGTCAATTTGGGAATGGGGAGTAAATATGTACAATTAGTTTGAGGAATTTTGGTGTATAAGATATGAAATGTGTAACTTGGTGGTTTGGGCAAAGTTAACTATTGTTTAAATCTAAAGATTCATGGGATTTGCTTAAGAATAGGTCTCAAAGTCATTCCACACGTTTAGGATAGAATTTGGGTTGTTTTAGATTGGATTCCTAACAAAGAGATAGGAAGTTTGAATTTGAATAGGATCCTCATGAGATTGAATTTCATCTTCTAAATAACCTACTTTGACTCAATCTCCTCATGGGTCATATAGAGTTATTTTCATACTCCTATAGCATTCTTAAGTTATTCTTGGGCCCACATAGTTATCACATATTTCGATTCAGTTGTACAACTTCTAGTCTCACAAATTACCAATTGTAATTCAATTTTAACTCTTGATCTTTGTTAATTTATTTTGATCAAGTTTCTTGTTATTTTATGTTTTGGCATTGTCACATTTTATTAGTGATAACTGGACTTCTTTTTTATACCAATTTCATTGGATCTTATTATTTAATTTTATAACTATGTACACTATTCCTTATATGTACATATACTTTATTTTATCTATTTTTATTCAAATTATTTATTAATTTGTGATTTTTTTTATAATAGTTTTTGACCTTTAAATTATTTTCTATTTTATAAAAATTATCCACATGTCAATTTAATTAGTTACATGTGTCAAGATTCCAATGAAATGATCATTTTAGCTCAAGGTGGCAAAATCACTAATTTAACCCCAAATTGGTCAAAGTGATTATCGATTTATTAAATTATTCTATATTCAGTACATGAACTTCTGTAAGTCTCTTTTCATGTGAATTGATTGTTTTATTTATACATAATAAAATTACCATTTTGCCCTCAAGGTTGGTTTTTATAGAAAGTTGTGAAAGTTATTAGAAAATCTCACTATAAGTTTTCTTAAGTTTTGTTTCACACAAGATGACCCTTTTACCCTTAAGGTGGTAGAATTACTATTTTACCCTTGAGGTCAAATTTCACTTTTACGGCCATGTTATCTTCTCTTTAGGTTTTTTATGCCTCAGGAGTTTTAAATCCTATTTTTCAAGGCATTTTATCCCATATACTTATCTATTATTTCATGTGATGTTATGGTTTCTAGATAAATTTTATTTAATTATTTAATTGAAAATATGTTGAAAACTTTAGGGTATTACATAAAGCCAGCCCACTATAAGAATCTCAAACCCCTTTTTAATATCATTCACATATTTGCAAGAAATCACACACATGCACATGAAATTTCACATGTGTTTTTCAGCTAAATTTGGGTGATATTTGTATGAAACATGGACTAAATGACACAAGGCCTTGAACTCTAGTAGAAAATCGTCCTTACCACGATCATAATGCCTTAATAATGACGCAAATCTATGATCGATGAACTAAGCACCAACCCCTCAAAGTTCAGTGGTTACCCACCCGAAATCTTGGCATACAAGTAATGTGATCACCCCTTTTGGGCTTGTTTTTGAACCAATTTTAACTATGAAGTGCCAAAATCACATTCAAATGCTATAAGAATAGTAGAAAATGATGACCCAAGGGATGAAAACTAGGTACACAAAGTTGTGTTGTTAACATGCAGAGACACCTGTTGTCATGGGAGGTTCAAGAGATGAAAATACATTATTTTGACAAATTATTAGAAACCAAGGGCCCAAACTACCATGAACTTGTAAAGCCTTGAGAGATGAGTAAAATGAGCCTAAGAATGTGCAAAATCGATGTACTGATAGTCTGAACTGAACTTTGGAAAAAGAAAGTGCACGACTTTGTGCATGGAATGCAAAAAACAACCATGCTGCATCAACTACACCTACACTTTGAAATTTAGAGTCTAGTGTGCTGGTCTTATATTTTCAAGAACATCCAAATTTCAATTTTTTTAGTTTCATGCACACATGTGTTGGCCGATACTTGGAGATTTAAGTGAACCATAAACACATGCCAAACTGCAAATTATGCCAAAATGCAAACTATTATGATAACTTGGTTTAATGAATACATGCTAAAAAACTACTATTCGTATATATGTAGGTGAAAGTGAACCATAAACACATGCAAAAATGCAAACTATGATGATAACTTGGTTTAATGAATACATGCTAAAAAACTACTATTCGTATATATGTAGGTGAAAAAGAACTAATGTTGATTGAGATGTAGAGTTTAAGCACACTCACTGAATTTGGACAAAGCGTAGGTAAGGTGTAAATGATTTTATTTTTACATTCTTTCTAACTATGTTTACATGCATATTATATATGAAATGACCTAGGTGCTAGTTTAAAGTATCCTATTGAGCATTCCATGATGAGATGTGTATGATTGAATGGAACATGTGATATGATAATGGTGTTTATGATTTTTTTAGATTTCTACCTGCTATGTTGCACCATGCATGAGACCATGATAGGCCAAGAACACATGCATGAGTCATAACATACAAGTTGCCATGAATGCATGAAATAGAATTAAATATGAAATGTAAAGCAAATATTGCCATAAAAGCATACGTAGATATGTGCATGAAATATAATATGTAAACAATGAAAAAGAGATTATATCATTCGTATTGAGAATGATCTTTGCACATGATATTCAATGATGTTTATTTGCTATTTATAATACATGATCTTAAAAATGTGAAGTATGACTATACATAGAATAATGTTAAAGAGATAACAATCCACTTTAATGGACGAGGGTATCTATTGGTGGTCAACTGTAATACATTGATAAATTTTTAATATTTCTAAAGTAAATAATAAATTACACAAATATTAAAATAATTTCTATAAATAAAGTAAATAAATATAATTATAAAAAATCTAATCTCAACATAAACTCAAAATCTAATCTCAAAGCCCCTAAAAACAAAATTAAACACTATAGGGATAAGAGTGACCTACCCGCTCAGTTGATTAAAATAGTATGCTATGAATAAGGATGTATTAGGTTTGAGCCTTAATAGATTATTTGTTTAAAAAACTACATATAATAATATTCAAATAAGAATAACTATAAATGATCAAGCTTATGATCAAATAAAATTAAAAGGGGTTAGATTAATAATAACTTTGAATAAAGAACATAATTAATATAGCATAATTTGATTATTCAATGAATAATATACATTGAATTAGATCGAAACAAGTAGCACATTTTAATAGTGGTCTCATGAAATTAAGTCACATCAAGGTCCGTGGGATTATCAATTAGAAGTAAGTGCCAAAGAATTTAAATACAAAATCTAAATTTCGAATTTAAATCTATACCATAAAATGTGAGATTGAATTGTCTAATTAATAACGAAATAAAGGAGTCTAGTTAATAACCAAATAAAGGAGAATGATTTCTCGCATTTAAGTAACAAGGGACAACATATAAGGGGGGATTAATGAGGGTATTTGTGATTTAAGAAGTTTTCAAGGAGAATGAGAAAAATAGAAAACTAGATGATCAAGGAAATCTCATGAGATAAGTCAAATGGGAATGTTCTCCAGTCATGGACCAGCCATAGTTGTCACCCTTTTGAGCCATCAATGAGACATCCCCTTGTTCACACATCAATGGCTAAGATTGTATCCATCTTCCCACATTGAGGGTTCGAAAAAAGCTAAGTCCAACACAAGAAAAAAAATACTCATTTTGGATCAAGCACACACAAATCCTCACTAACGTATTCTCCCCTTTATTTCTCTTGGCCATCCACAATTCTTCACCATCTCAACTCCCAAAATTGAACCCTTTTCCACCATGTTCTACCTTTATGGCACTTAGAGGAATAATCATCTAGGGAACACCAAGGAGGAACAAGAAACGACCACAAGGTAAGTTTGTTCACCATGGAAGCGCATGCATACCCTTCATCTTCTACTTCTTCTTCTTACTTTCTCAACCACCATCAACTTGACCGTTATGAAAACCCATTCTTACACCTTTCTCACCGTTAGATATGTTTCAAATATCAACCAGCAACACTTCAAATTAAACAATCTACAATACTCCTTAAACATGGCCATGCACATTGGAAATCCCTATTACTATCCAAAACATATTGTTTTCGCATTAGAAAAGTCTTCAAATCACTAAAAATCCAAGTAAAAATGTAATACCTAAAATTTTAGTGATGTAATAACCAAAATTTGAGTTTAAAACACATTTTATTAGGACATATATGTACATATATATATACATATATTTGTCATTGATATGCAATTAATTAGTTAGCATAGAAGTATAAAGGGATATGTATTGATTAATATTAGACATATAAAATTGTTGGGTAAATATACACTTCTTTATTTGAATAAGAAAATAATATTTTTAGTATGATATTAATATAGAAAAATATGTGTATAAAATATTAATTAGATGCACTCATGAAAATATTTCATTTAGTATGATAGTAATGTACATAGAGAAGTACATGTGTAAAGGAAATGCATTCATGGATGAAATACCCCATTTGGTGAGATGTTAAGATGTGCATATGTAGAAATAATAGTCCCACATTGGAAAGATAGAAACACTATTTGAAAGAGGGCTCTACATAAACCCTCCTACTTTACCCATTTCATTTATCCCAAAGA
Source organism: Tinospora cordifolia (assembly GCA_030144865.1). Taxonomy (NCBI): domain Eukaryota; kingdom Viridiplantae; phylum Streptophyta; class Magnoliopsida; order Ranunculales; family Menispermaceae; genus Tinospora; species Tinospora cordifolia. The sequence continues at coordinate 10,054 of JAJIYU010009576.1, read as the reverse complement.
CAAGAGTTGAAAATTTCTCTTGTTCTCTCTCTTTGCCTCTTTCTTGGCAACCTTAGTTCTAGTCCTTCTTTGCTTGAACTATTCTAAATAGTTCGTGAAGTAGTAGCAACGAAGTGCTACAAAGAATTTAGGAAGCGATCTTGAGGTAAGTTTCTTTCCTTTCTTTTAATTTATTATTTTGATTTAGATGATGCTTGCTTATTTGTTATTTTGATTTTATTCTTTGCATTTGTGTCATTCAATTATCATGTTGCTCATGACCGAGAGAGTATGCTTTGTAGTTGCATCTTGTACGATCTTCTACATCAGAAATCGAAAGTCATTTTTTAACCTGTTTGAAAGAGTATGCTCTGTAGTTGCGTCTCGTACGATCTTCTACATCAGAAATCGAAAATTTGTGCTTTTGTTGACTTGTGATGTTATACTGTTGGTATGTTTAGTTACTGATGAAATATTTATTTACTATGCTCTTGCACACCAAAATAAGATTAAATAAGATTTCAACCACGTACCGGTACGGGGGCCTTTTGTGTTCCATGTAGAATTGGAACCGGCTGTCAATACTGACACCAGAATGGAACGAGTTTCAAGAATGATTCCACTAAAAATGGGTTTGAGTTTCAGAATTGATCTCTCTCCTTAGATTTGGAGCACAGAGGTCATTCCTGTTCGGTCTAAATTACGACTGAAATAACATATTGGTTGGATCGAATTAATCTCTGAAAGTGTTTGATATGCTTGTATTGTCTGGTTGAAATAATGGATTAAATAGATGGAATGATTCACTGGGCTTTTTAGCTCACCCCCTTATTTTTCACATCACAGGGAATTAATCAGCTTGCGAGGAGATTTATCTATTGAAAGTTTTATTTATTTCAATGTAGGGCGCATCGACCCAAGCTAAATCATGAATTTCAGCTTTGAATTTATTTTTTGCTGTAATGGATTATTATACTCGAAATTTTCGAATGAATAAATGAAAAATTTTATTTGCCATGATATCATTTGGTACATAGACTAATGTACACAAGAACTCTAATGGATTTGGGTCCAAGAAGAAGAAAATGTAGCACGGGCCCGTCTTCCGAGCATCCCAAGATTTTTGATCAAAGAAAGTTGAACTGTCATATGAGACTTGGGAGGCGAGGTGTTCAAAGGTGGTCTCAGAGCCTAGGCTTTAGATGCCTTGGGCAAGAATTAGAAGGAATTGACTAGTCTAGTAAGACTATTTATTTATTTAATTTAGAAGCCCTACCTCTTGTTTTGAAAACTGAAATGATTTTGAAAAAAAATTGTTTTCGAAAAGAGATATATGTTTCCAACAGTTTTGTCTGGATACAAAGATTACAAGTTGAGCTGAGAGTGGGTAAACTTTGTCTCGAGTAAAGCTAAACATTGAAAGGGAGATGGGTTATCCTGTTCTAGAAAGCATGGTTGCTAAGTAGAATTTGGTCTCGCCGTCCGATCAGGAGGTTGTCCCACCAGCTCATACGAGTAGTCGGAGTCGAAGAACACACTTATTTTCTTATGAGATAAAACAAGGAGGTGGTAATTGAGGGCTAGAAATTCACTATGGTCTAAATGAGATGCCAACAAGGATTTGACAACCTAGGTCTAGGGAAGAGACCTTAAGTAGAAACTTGGGGGTTGTCAAGGGTGGCACAATGAATCATGAATAAACTTTTAGGGCATAAGTTAGAGACTGCAAATGTGTGAAAAACAAACACTTATTTGGTCAGGACACGAGATCGGGAGGATCCTGTATCTTTGGTTTCTATGTGGTATGGGACGCATAGGATTCAGGGATATAGAAGAATCCTGAGCTCGGAGAATGACGAGCCATGTTTGGTGTATGACCGGTGGCTTTGGACGAACTTGTTTCCCTATGCTTGGCTGGTATGGGACAGTCAAGTATAGTGAGGCTTGGGAAACCTTAGAAATCAAGACATTTGCGAAATTGATTGGGTGTAGTGAAATCTTTGGATGGAAGTCTATGTCAAAGGGCAAGGGTGGTATGAGACACACGAACCTGGAGGCATGGGCGGAAGCCTAGAATTTTACTATGCTAGCGTGAATTTCTTGAATGATTGAATGCATGATAATCTTACTGCTTATATGAAACCAAATCCTATACCCAAAAACAAAATTGACTTAGAAGAATAAATTATTAGGCCACTGAACCAATCGAAGAATTAGAGACATGAATCTAGAGTCATGATAATACGAACAATTGATGAGGCAAAAACTGACCAAGTGTTAAATTTATAGATAATGGCTGAAACAAGAAGGTACAATACTCGATCCAGCACCTCTTATGAGAGTGAACAAAGAGAACGGGAACTGTCTACCGGAATGGAAGCCAGAATGAAGACCATGATGAATGAAATGTCGCAGAGGGTTTTAGATCAACTATTGAGGGCACTTCCACAGATAATCCCTCAGATGGCCCCTCAGCCTCAAGTACTTGAACCGATGCAGGTTCAACAGACAACACATGTGGCTCAAGAACCTGAGAATCAGAGGGCTGAAGAGAATGTAGAAGATAAGAAACAAAGGAAGATGTTGATAGAGATGAAGAAGCTCACCCCTCCTTCCTTTGATGGTACCACAGATAGCATCTTAACGGACCACTGGTACCAAGAGATGGAGGAAATCCTTGATGTGATGAAGGTAACTGGGTCCAGATGAGTGGCACTGGCCACTCACCACTTCAAAGGACCAGCCAGAAGTTGGTGGCGTATGGTGAGGATGGACCCTAATACAAATGTTGATGATATGAGCTGGGAAGACTTTATAGAAATCTTCTATGAAAAGTTCTTTCCAAAAGCGACCTTGGAGAAGCTACAGGAGGACTTTGTTCAACTAAAGCAGAGGGACATGACTGTGGCTGAATATGAGAAGAAGTTCACTGAACGGGTTAAGTTTTCATCAGATTTGACCAGGGATGAGAAAAGGAAGGCCAACCGATTCACCCAGGGTCTCAAGATTGAGATCCGAAAATTGATAAAAACCACCTCCCTGAAGACATATAGAGAAATAGTAGACAAGGCATTAACCCTTGAACAAGAGCTGAATTTTAAACAAAGGCTTAGAAACAAAAATAAGAGACCAGGAGCTGACAGAGATCGCCAAGGAGATCCGAAGAGAAGAAATACCAACCAGAATAACGAGAACAATACGCCTCAAGGGCAAAATCGACCTAAAACAGAAGAATAGTTAGAGCTGGCAAGACAACAAGGGCGGTGCTTCAACTGTAATTAGCGAGGGCACTTATCGAAGTTTTGTCCCAGATGCGACAACAACAACAACCTCCAAATAATCAAGGGGGTGAATAGAATGTACGTGCTCAACAGCAACTGCCTCGACAAAATGACAATCAGGGGAAAAATCAAAACCTGGGTCGAGCACAAAATCAGAACCAAGGCCGGGGGCAAAACCAGGCGAGAGTATTTGCTATCGCTGAAGTCCCAGAAGATCAAATCCCTGCTGTCGAAGGTCCATTCTTGTTTTTTAACACTACTGTGAAACTGTTGTTTGATTCGGGTGCTTCAAAGTCATTTGTTTATGAAGAACTAGTTAATAGATTACGACTAATAACAAAGACTTTGCCTATAATGTTGAATGTATCAACACCTATAGAAACTTCTGATACATCAAAGCAAATGTGTACCTATGACCTTAGGTTTGGGGATAAACTGATTTCAGCCGACCTTCATGTACTACCATTCCACGGGTATGATGTGATATTGGGTATGGATTGGTTGGACCAGTACCTGGCACAAATAGATTGCCCCAAGAGAAGAGTAACAATAACATTGCCTCAGGAGAAACCTTCAAGATAGATAGGGATATTCATAAATTGCCTAAGAGCCCAATGATAGCCATGTTGAACTGCTTAAAGCAAAATGAAGACTTTGAAAACCTCTTACAGGAAGACTCTGAAGATGTGTTTCCTGATGACTTGCTTGGACTACCACCAACTAGAAGCATCGAGTTCAAGATCGAACTCCAACCTGGAACCAAACTCATAGCTATACCTCCTTACCGTATGGCACCAGTAGAACTAATCAGGTTGAAGACCCAATTAGATGAGCTCCGAAAAAAAAGGATTCATCAGACCAAGTAAATCACCTTGGGGGGCTCCAGTGTTGTTTGTGAAAAAGAAAGACAGATCTATGAGACTTTGTGTCAATTATCAAAAATTGAATCAAGTAACGGTAAAGAAAAAATACCCTTTACCAAGGATAGACGACCTATTTAATCAATTAAAATGAGCCACTCATTTCTCAAAAATTGACCTTAGGTCAGGCTATCATCAGTTGAGGATCCGTGAAATAGACATTTACAAAACTGCCTTCAGAACTCGATATGGTTACTTTGAGTTTACAGTAATGCCTTTTGGTCTAACCAATGCCCCGACAACATTCATGGACTTAATGAACCGAGTATTTAGGCAATACCTTGACCAGTTTGTCGAGGTATTTGTTGACGACATCCTAATATACTCAAAGTCCAAAGAAGAACACTTAGGACACTTGAAGATCGTGTTAGAAACACTCAGAAAACATCGACTGTATGTCAAATACAACAAGTGTGAATTCTGGATGAAGACAGTCAAATTTCTTGGCCACGTAGTATCAGCAGAAGGCATTTCTGTGGATCCTGAGAAGGTGGAGGCTGTTATGAATTGGAAGCAACCAAAAACAGTTATGGAAATCAGGAGTTTCTTAGGCTTGGCTGGATACTACAAAAGGTTCATACAAGATTTCTCTGAACTAGCAGAACCCATGACCAAGCTAACCAGAAAAGGAGTTAAGTTCAATTGGGATGAGAAGTGCGAACAATCATTCCAAGAACTGAAGAAGAGATTAACTGCAGCCCCCGTCCTAATTACTCCAACCCATGGGGTTACTTTTACCCTTTATACTGATGCATCATTAAATGGACTGGGAGTAGTATTGATGCAAGGAAGACAAGTACTCGCTTATGTCTCGCAACAACTGAAGGTCCATGAGAAGAACTATCCCACTCACGACCTATTGTAAGCAGCCATTGTATTCGCCCTAAAGATTTGGAGACATTACCTTTATGGTGAGAAATTTGATCTATTTTTAGATTATAAAAGCTTAAAGTATCTCTACACCCAAAAGGAGTTGAACCTCAGACAATGGAGATGGATGGAGTTCTTGAAAGACTATGATTTTTAACTACACTACCATCCAGGGAAGGCCAACGTAATAGCTGATGCCTTGAGTAGAAAGTTCAACAAACAAGAGGAAGAGAAAGGCCAGATGTACCAGTTGATCGAGGACTTCAGGCTGGGTATAACTCTAAATGAAACACAAGCCTTACTCTGCACCATGTCTTGTCAACCGAATCTTCTACATCAAATCAGGGCAAAGGGCTTACCAGTCTCATTGAGGGAGTTACACAAAGTAAGCATTCTGACTTTAAGTCAGATGCTGAGAATATCTTAAGGTTCGGTAAAAAGATCTGTGTACCTCAGAATAGGCAAAGTAAACAGAAAATACTAGATGAGGCTCATCAGACCAAGTATATGATGCATCCCGGTGGAAATAAAATATACCAAAACCTTAGAAAGACCAACTGGTGGAGAGGCATTAAAAGGGACAGAGCCCAATATGTCGTTAGATGTTTGACATGTAAGCAAGTGAAGGCAGAGCACAAGAAACCTTCAGGGATGTTACAACCACTTCCGATACCATAATGGAAGTGGGACAACATCACGATGGACTTTATTAGCGGCCTGCCAAGGAATCAGAAGGGGGAAGACATTGTATGGGTGATTGTAGATCGTTTAACAAAGGTAGCTCACTTCCTACCCATTTGAACTACAGATCGAAAGTGTAAGACTCCATGGTATCCCCACAACCATCGTGTCGGATAGAGATTCTAGGTTCACCTCTCAGTTCTGGTAGAGTTTACAGAAAAAGCTAGGAAGCAGACTCACCATGAGCACTGCATTCCATCTTCAGACCGATGGGCAATCTGAAAGGATCATCCAAATATTAAAAAATATGTTGAGATCTTGTGTTCTGGATTTTAAAGGGAACTGGAGCAAGTACCTACACCTAGCAGAGTTTGCCTATAACAATAGTTATCAAGTAAGTATCAAGATGGCTCCATATGAGGCTCTTTATAGGAGGCCCTGCAGATCACCAACTTGTTAGGCTGAACTCTAAGATCATGTTCTTATTGGTCTAGATTTGGTGAAAGAAATGAGCAACCAAGTCAAACTGATATGAAAGAGATTGGCTACAGCTCAAAGTCGTCAAAAGAGCTATGCTGATAACAGAAGGAGACCCCTAGAGTTTCAAGTAGGAGATCAAGTGTTTCTAAGAATTAGTCTTCAAAAGGGAATTAAGAGACTCGGATTCAAGGGGAAGTTATCACCAAGATTCATTGGACCCTTTCAAATACTTAGGAGAATCGGGGAATGCGCTTATGAGTTGGAGCTACCAAATCGAATGTCTTCAGTACATAATGTATTCCATGTATCGATGCTGCGGAAGTACAAACCAGACCCATCACATATTATACACTGGGAGGAAGTTGCACTTCGAGACAATGCAACTTATGAGGAACCAACAATTAGTATCTTAGACCGTAAGGTACAACGTCTTAGAACCAAGGAAATTCCACTTGTTAAAGTTCTGTGGAAACATCATGATTTGGAAGAAGCAACCTGGGAGCTGGAAAGCAAGATGAAGAACAAATATTCAGGTCTCTTCACCCAAAATACCTAACCAAACAACATTGACGTGGATATGTACAAATTTCGAGGACAAAATTTATTGTAAGGAGGGTAGGTTGTAATACCTGAAATTTTAGTGACGTAATAACCAAAATTTGAGTTTAAAACACATTTTAATAGCACATATATGTATATATATATATATATACATATATTTGCCATTGATATACATTTAATTAGTTAGCACAGAAGTACAAAGGGATATGCATTGATTAATATTAGACATATAAAATTTTTGGGTAAATATACGCTTCTTTATTTGAATAAGAAAATAATATTTTTAGTATGATATTAATATAGAAAAGTATGTGTGTAAAATATTAATTAGATGCACTCATGAAAATAATATTTTGTTTAGTATGATAGTAATGTACATAGAGAAGTATATGTGTAAAAGAAATGCATTCATGGATGAAAAACCTCATTTGGTGAGATGTTAAGATGTGCATATGTAGAAATAATAGTCCCACATTGGAAAGATAGAAACACTATTTGGAAGAGGGCCTTATATAAACCTCCAACTCCACCTATTTCATTCATCCCAAAGACAAGAGTTGAAAATTTATCTTGTTCTCTCTCTTTGCCTCCTTCCTGGCAACCTTAGTTCTAGTTCTTCTTTGCTTGAGCTATTCTAAATAGTTCGCGAAGTAGTAGCAACGAAGTGCTACAAAGAATTTAGGAAGCAATTTTGAGGTAAGTTTCTTTCCTTTCTTTTAATTTATTATTTTGATTTAAATTATGCTTGCTTGTTTGTTAGTTTGATTTTATTCTTTTCATTTGTGTCATTCAATTATCATGTTGCTCATGACTGAGAGAGTATGTTTTGTAGTTGCATCTTGTACGATCTTCTACATCAGAAATTGAAAGTCATTTTTTTTCCTGTTTGAAAGAGTATGCTCTGTAGTTGCGTCTCGTACGATCTTCTACATCAGAAATCGAAAATTTGTGCTTTTGTTGACTTGTGATGTTATACTGTTGGTATGTTTAGTTACTGTTGAAATATTTATTTACTATGCTCTTGCACAACAAAATAAGATTAAATAAGATTTCAACCACGTACCGGTACGGGGGACTTTTTGTGTTTCATGTAGAATTGGAACTGGCTATCAATACTGACACCAGAATGGAACGGGTTTCAAGAATGATCCCACTAAAAATGGGTTTGAGTTTCAGAATTGATCTCTCTCCTTAGATCTGGAGCACAGAGGTCATTCCTGTTCGGTCTAAATTACGACTGAAATAACATATTGGTTGGATCGAATTAATCTCTGAAAGTGTTTGATATGCTTGCATTGTCTAGTTGAAATAATGGATTAAATAGATGGAATGATTCACTGGGTTTTTTAGCTCACCCCCTTATTTTTCACATCACAGGGAATTAATCAGCTTGCGAGGAGATTTATCTATTGAAAGTTTTATTTATTTCAATGTAGGGCGCATCGGCCCAAGCTAAATCATGAATTTCAGTTTTGAATTTATTTTTCGCTGTAATGGATTATTGTACTCAGAATTTTCGAATGAATAAATGAAGAATTTTATTTGCCATGATATCATTTGGTACATAGACTAATGTACACAGGAACCCTAATGGATTTGGGTCCAAGAAGAAGAAAATCTAGCACGGGCCCGTGTCCCGGGCATCCCAAGATTTTTGATCGAAGAAAGTTGAACTGTCAGATGACGTGGAAGATGAGACTTAGGAGGCGGGGTGTTACAAAAAATCCCTCTCAAAAGCCATGCAAAAACACATCTAAACTACACTAAAAACAATATTTAACCTACACGTTGTGCACCTTTTGGCCATGCCATCTACTTCAAATTTTAAGTCCACGTTTTACTATGTTTTAGTGTTGATATTACAACCTCAAAAACTTAGAGTTGGGCATGCAAGCACCCAACTATGTGGATTTGCGTCAAGACAAGGTAAACACAATTAAACATGACTCAATTTCAGATCATTAATAGGTTAACTTGTTAAATGTCGAGATCCTTTCCCTAGAATGAAGGGCGAACTGACGGGCACAGTGCCTTAACAAACCCATTCACAAGCCGACCTTGCCAAAATACTATTAAGCCTCCTTCACACTCCATACACAACATTATCAACGTAATTACAAAAGATGCAAAAGTAGCTAAACAAAAATAATTGTAGTAGAATTTTTTTAAAGTTAAATAAAAAGTGTTTATGTACAGTTTTTTCCATGTCGCAGTAGCAAAAATGTGATAGTCAAAATATCTACAATGTTTTTCTCACTTTCTATACATCATACTAACTCTCAAAACAATAAACCATGTGAAGAAACCTCCTAAAATAAAAAAATGCGTACTAAGCGATAACCACTTTCTTCCCTTTGTTCACATAAGAAGAACCTAAATGTTAAAGTAGCGAACCAATTTTGTCAAAAACGGCTGAGTGAGTAATGTAGTCTAATCTATAACTTGGAACAAGAATTCTATAAAACAATATATATATGCATTCACAACAATAATAATTTAAATGAATGCAACAGTTAATAATTGCTAAATCCACAATGCAATCGTGCACCTTCTATTTTGAAAACGATTTTAATGCTGAAAATACATGCTAAAGCTCTCAATAGCCTACCAAGCAATAACAAATCCACTTGAGCGGGTGTACCCGATAGCTAAGCGTATTCTCATATCATATCATAGGTGTACCCTCAGGTACGATGGCTTTTGGTCCTCAATGCTCTACCACATATAATACCCTAACCCACACCATCGGACCTCGAGATTCGAGTGCACATTTTCATTTAAAAACCCATTTAAAGATTGTAAATGCATTACAATATATAATAACATTTCATTCATGAACAAAATAACAAGTTAAGTGATAAATTGGAAAACACTACTCACAAGGATGCTCAACTCCCATTGCTCCTCTCGTAATCAGTCGCGTCTCGCTAACATTTGATCCTGCATGATCAAATCTAACTTTATAGTTCTTGGTCAATCAAAGGATTAACTCAATCAATTATGGTCCATTTATGAATTTAGTCAATTTTTTATCAGTACAATCAACTCTAATTTAACTAACCCTCGCTAACCTATTTGATCAACAGGGTCAATATGATTTACAAGGTCAATTCATACAAGTAAACCCTTAATATTGACCCAAAATACCAAAAATCTGTATTGTTGTAATAACCCAGAATTTTGTCAAAAAAAAATTAAAATAAATAAAATAAGTTGAATAAATTAATTTCAAAGATTTTAAGAAATTTTGGGTGCAAATGGTGGGTTGGCACATGAAAAATA
>JAJIYU010009575.1:0-16911 GCA_030144865.1 Tinospora cordifolia | reverse complement strand
TAGCTTGATCTTTTATGTTTTTATTCTTGTTCTTTGCATTTATGCCATTCAATCATCATGTTGCATGACCAAGAGAGTATGCTCTGTAGTTGCGTCTTGTACGATCTTCTATATCAAAAATCGAAAGTTGTCTTCCTGTTTGAGAGAGTATGCTCTATAGTTGCGTCTCGTATGATCTTCTACATCAGAAGTCGAAAATCTGTGATTATGTTGATTTATCATGTTATACTGTGGTATGTTCAATTTCTGTTGAAATGTTTATCTACTATGCTCTTGCACACAAAAGTCAGATTAAATGAGATTTCAACCACGTACCGATACGGGGGACTTTCTGTGTTCCATGTAGAATTGGAACTGACACCAACATGGAATTTGTTTCAAGAATGATCCCACTGGAAATGGGTTTGAGTTTCAAAACTGATCTCTCTCCCTAGATCTGGAGCATAGAGGGTATTCCTGTTCGGTCTAAATTATGACTAAATTAATATATTGGTTGAACCGAATTAATCTCTGAAAGTGTTTAATCTGCTTGCATTGTCTGGTTGGAATAATGGATTAAATAGATGGAATGATTCACAGGGCTTTTTAGCTTACCCCCTTATTTTTCACAACAGGAAATTAATCAGCTTGCGAGGAGATTTACCCATTGAAAATTATTATTTATTTCAATGTAGGGCACATCGGCCCAAGTGAAATCATGTATTTTCAGCTTTGAATTTATTTTTCGCTGTAGTGAATTATTATACTCGGAATTGTCGAATGAATAAATAAAGAATTTTATTTACCATGATGTCATTTTGTATATAGACTAATGTACACAGGAACCTTATTGCATTTGGGGTCTAAGAAGAAGAAAATGTAGCACGAGCCCGTCTCCCGGGCATCCCAAGATTTTTGATCAAAGAAAATTGAATCGTCAAATGACATGGAAGATGAGACTTGGGAGGCGGGGTGTTACAGGAAACCTTGGACATCAAGATACTTGCTAAATTGTTTGGGTATAGTGAGAACTCTAAGTGAATTTTTATGTCAATGGGCAAGAATGGTATGAGACGCTCAAACCCAGAGGCGTAGGTGGAAGCTTGAAATTTTTCTGTGCTAGCATGTTGTTTGTGATGATATGTGTGAATGCTTTACTTGCATGCTTGATTATGTACTTGAAATGTGTATTCCATAAAAATTTAAATTTGAGCCCAAAATCCTATACCCAAAGAAAGATACTTTGAAACATGCTCACTAGGGACTTAGAGGTGTAAACTAATACGCCACTAAATAAACAAGAACTTATAGACATGCATCTAGATTCATGTTAGTACGACATAAATAAATGTTTTAAGTATATACATGAGATTTTTTCAATCAATTTATAACAACTGAATAGATCATTACTTGTAGATAAATGGTTGGATCTAAGAGAGAAGCAGCTAGGGCTACCGCATCCGATTACATTGAGCTGCAGGGGTAGGAGGCACAGGTTAACTAGACTAAGGCTTAGGTTGGGGCTATGTTGACTCAAAAGTTCTGGGATGAGATTACCAAAGGTCACTGAGCAGATCATTAGAGTATTGTCATTGCCACAAATGCAGGTACAGGCGGTACCAAAGTTGTAGATACAGTTCCCACCCTAAGAGCAGATACCAGTACAGCAGCCGACGCCCATGCCAAAGGTTCCAATCCATCAAAGGGCGCAAGAAGAAATTGAGGACAAGGAACAAAGGGCAGTGTTGATTGAGTCACAAAAAGTCCTCCCGTCCCAATTTTACGGTACATCTGACAACATAGTTGTTGATCACTGGTATCAAGAGTTAGATGAACACCCGAATGTGCTAGGTACTAAAGGACCTCACAGAGTTACGCTAGCAACACATTAGTTTGAGGGACCAGCCAGGAGTTGGTGGCGAATGTTGAAGGCAGATCTGAACACCAACATTTGACACATGAACTGGAAAGAATTTAAAGAGATATTTCTCAAGAAATTCTTTCCAAAAGTTACACAAGTGCAGATGGAGTTTGAGTTCATCACATTAACTCAAAGAGATATGACTGTATTGAGTATGAGATCAAGTTCACTGAATTGGCCAAGTTCACACCTGAACTAATCAAGGATGAAAAAATGAAGGTCTGCAGGTTTGCTGAAGGCCTAAAGATTGAGATTCGTAAAGTGGTGAACCCAATGGTTTTGAGGACTTACAAAGAAGTACTGGAGAAAGCACTGCTTATGAAACGAGAGGTCAACTTCGAGCAGAAGTTGGGAAACAAGGACAAGACTGAGCAATGGGAAAGAGTTCTTGGGAACCAAAAGAAATAGAATCAGAATCAACCTCAGAAGCAGTAGACTCAAGGCAGAGTTGATAAACGATAGCCTATGAGAGAAAGAACACGTTACTACTATGGGCAGAAAGGACATCTTGCCAAGGACTGTTAAGACCAGGGACCACATAGATAGATCCAAGGGCAAAATAATGGTTAGGGCAGGAACCAAGGTGGTCATGGACAACAACAACCACAATAGAGGCAACCCCAGCAATAGCAACAATAGCAGCAGCAGGGCAGACAAAATCAAGATCGAGTGTTTGCTATTGAGGACGGACATGCAAAACCAGCTCTGACTATCGATGGTACATTTCTACTATTTAATATTATTGTTAAGATCTTATTTGATTTGGGTGCCACTAAGTCATTCATTTCAGAAGAACTAGTTAGGAGATTACAACTAGTGACATCCACACCACCAGAACCATTATATGTATGCACTCACATAGGAACTAAAGTGACTACCCAAAAAACTTGTATATGTGAGTTGAGATTTGGAGATAAACTGATAACTGCTAACCTTAGAGTATTACCTTTCCATGGTTATGACGTAATACAGGGCACGGACTAGTTAACCCAATAACTAGCTCAAATTGACTGCCCAAGACGAAGAGTCACCTTGACTCTACCATCTAGTGAACTTGTGAAGGGATATGCGAAGAATGCCTCGAAACCTTATAGCCTCTATGCTGCATTGCATAAGGTAGAGTGGGGGCTTCACACAAGGTTTGGATGATGACATTAGGGAGCCAAAAGATTTTATAGAGATACTTCTAGTGCGAGAGTATCCAGATGTGTTTTTAGATGACTTACTTAGACTACCACCACACAGATAGGTAGAGTTCAAGATTGAATTGCATCCTGGCACAAATCCTATAGTCATTCCTTCCTTACAAAATGGTGCCAATGGAGTTGATCACACTTAAGGCACGATTAGATGAACTTCGTGAAAAGGGATTCATTAGATCTAGTAAATCACCATGGGGAACTCTTGAAGAAAAAAGACAGCTCAGTGAGGTTATGTGTTGACTACAGGAAGATCAATCAATTGACCATAAAGAATAAGTATCATTTACCCAGGATAGATTACCTATTCGATTAATTGAAGAGAGCCACTCATTTCTCCAAGATTGATCTGAGGTCAGGTTATCACCAATTAAAGATTAGTGGGGCAGATATTCATAAGATAGCCTTTAGGACTCAATATGGTCATTTCGAGTTTATACTGATGTCGTTTGGTCCGATCAATGCACCAGCTACATTCATGGACTTAATGAAAATAGTCTTCCGATAGTATCTAAATGAGCTCATAATAGTATTTGTGGATGATATCTTAATCTACTCCAAATCAAAAGTTGAACACATAGAGCACTTGAAGATTGTGTTGGGCACACTGAGGAAAAACGAATTGTATGCTATGTTCAGCAAGTGTGAGTTCTAGATAAAGAAAGTCAAGTTCTTTGGCCATGTCATCTCAGCCGAAAGCTTATCAATAGATTTGGATGAAGTAGAATCAGTAGCTAACTGGAAGCAACCAAGAACAGTGATGAAAATTAGAAGCTTCTTGGGTTTGGCAGATATTATCGAAGGTTTATTCATGACTTCTCCAAGTTAGTTGGGTGTAACACCCCAGAATTTTGCAAGCTCGTCACGTCACGAGTCAATATAAAATGAGACATTATTTTATAGAAAGATGAGATTATAAAATACAAAGGAACAGAAAGAACAAAACAAAAATATAAACATAAATATGTAGATAACAAGAGAAAAAATAAATTCTTAGCCAACATTAATTTAAATTAACATGGAAAATTAATGAAATGAAATTCTTGATTAGTGAAAGTAGAAATTGGAAACTTAAAATAAATTGATATTTGACATTAGCTTGAAACTAGCTAGAAAAAAAATAAAATAAAATAAAAATATATATTTACATGGATAACAGAAGAATTAAAAATAAATGAGCTATCATATTATTGATATATTAATAAGATTGTAATAAAGATCAAGGTTCAATGTGATTAGTAGGGAAAAATGGGAGAATCAAATTTCTAGATATGGTTAGCAATTAACTATATACTAAAGTTTTTAAATAAATTGACATTGATTTATACTAAAGTTTTAAACAAATAAAATGATTAACAAAGTAAACCATTAAGTAAATTAAATAGGATTTCTAGATTTTGGTTGAAAAAAAAAAAAAAAAGGAAGTAACACCAAAATCTAGAAATTCTGGATTTCGGCCGAACAAAGCTCGGATGATGAATCTAGAAAACTCTGGTTGCTTGAAGTTTGGCGGTGATTTCCGACTCTTCTGGACTATTGAAGTGTTATAAAATGGAGAAGCTGGCCATTGAAGATGAAGGGGAGAAGGAGAAGACCGAAGGAAGAAGAAACAACCTGGAATTGCTAATTTGAATATGAAATTGGGGAGCGTTGTGGTGATCAAAATTGAAAAAAACCAATCTGAAAATCTCAAACTTGATCATCTTGGCTTCACGGACAGCAAAGAAGAGTAAGCAAAAGCTAAAAAGCCAGAAATCTACACAAATTCTTGGTTGAACTCAGAAAACAGAGCATTCTTCAATTTCTAGGTTTGGACCGTGAAAACAGAGGGAGATACGAAACCAGATGATGAATTGGGGCTGGAAGTTCTGAAATTTCTATTTTGGGATTTCGATTAGTATAACAAGAAAGAGGAGAAAATCTGAAATTCTGGTTTGGATCCTCAATGGTGGGTGCGACACTACTAAAGATGAAGAACCTGGTTTGGCCGATCGTTGAAAAATAGGGGAAGTGAAGAAATAACTTACTAGGTTGGATTCTTTTTCTCTAGTTCGTGAGTGAGTGGGGCACAAATGAATTGGAGCATTATCTGATTTTGATGGAGTTGTAGATCGTCCTGCAGAAGTTGGAAAGAACACCATCGATTTTGAAGATCCAAAATTTTGGTTCTTGACTGTTCATTCAGCTGTTGGAAACAGGGAAGAAGGAGCTTGATTGTCTTCTTGATTCGTAGTTGAGTGGAGCACAACCTGGTCGGTCGAGCTGTGGATCGTTCAACCAAAGTGGAAAGAACAACGAACACCATTAGCTGTGCTTCAATTTCTATTCGGCCGATTGGTGAAAGCAAGGGAGGTAAGAAAATTTCCAATTCTTGATTCAAGTGTGTTGCTGTACATTGAGAGAAATACTTGAAGGATTTACCGTGGTAGAACAACTTGATGGAGACTAATCGGATAAAAATTGTTGCAATGAGTTTTGGTTTCATAACAGGGAAATAATTGCCCTAAAAGAAGAAAATCAAATGACAAAATTTAATTCTTTGATTGAGCTATAGTATGACAAAGTTGCTTTGGAAGTTGGCTGTATGTTGATCTTTAAACTTATGGTTCATATTGAATAGAAGCAAAATCAATGTACTCGAAATTTTTCGGAATTGAAGACGCAAACGTGAATTTCAACTGAGACGAAAAATTGGAAAGTACGATGTTAGTTAAATTAGTTATTTATTTGATTAATTATTTATGTAACTTTGAATGAAATTTAGTTAGAACCAATTATAAAATAAATAATAATAATAATAATAATAATAATAATAATAATAATAATAATAATAATAAATTAACTCACCTTTTGATAGTTGAAATTTAAAAAGAAAGGTTAGCAATATAGAAAACTAGAGTTAAAAATTTAGTTGATAAATATTTTAGAAAATCTAAAAATTAAGAAAGTCTTAATAAAGTTCTAAATTATCTAAACACACTTTTAATAGGAAAAAGAGACTCTAAAAGAAATTTAGAAATGTAAAGTTTAAATTATTTAGTTAGCTAAATACATAAAAATATTAAGGAATAATAATAATACTAATAAACCTTTGAAAACATAAATGTCTTATAAGAAAAAGAATAAAATTTTCAAATACGGAAGAGACTAAAATTTTGACAAATAGAAGTCTTATTTTATTCGTAATTATTTTATTTAAAATAGGAATAATTTATTTAAATCATAGAAACTAAGAAATTTAAGAATACTTATTTAATAAATTCTAATGTATGAAAACTGATTATTAAAATTCTGATTAGTTAAGAAAACTTCTAAACTAAAAAGTGATGAAATTATTACGAAACTTTAGTTAGGGAAATTATTTTAATTAAATAAAAATGATGAAATTGGAAACTTATAAATAATTACAATACATTTTCAAATTTCAGATCGACATTCGTGAGAACGAGCATTGACGACGAACGGAAAAAGAAGGAAATATGAAAATCTAGATGGGCGCAATTTCGTTACTCATAGGTATTATACGGATTTAAAATTCAAGACATTTGTTTGAATGAATTCTAGGTTGTTAGTATTTTCAGGAAATCGATTAAAATTGTTTGTATGCTTAAATGATGTAGGATGAGTAATTACTTAATCATTGCATGCATGTATAGGAAATTATGCACTTAGATTTCATTAATTGATCATCCATTTTTACTATTTTAATTTCTTGCATTGGTTGATTTACTTTTCATGATATGTACGATGTTTGGTGTAATTGAATTGGATGGAAAAACTAAAATAAGATAAAGGTTTATTAAGAATCCATTTATCGGTACGATTGTTGAGCCGGAAGGCGGATCGTAGGTATTCCCACCTGGAGTTGCCTGTGATAGCTTGAAGTCTTTGGGAGACGGTACGATGTCACGATAAGTACTCTCTCTTAGACTGTGATATTGAGACATGATTGATTTTAGATGGTACTTGAGGCCTCTACGATTATGATTGGATTGGATCACAGGGAATACCGAAAGGCATCTTAACCCTCTTCCGATCTCAGACTTCGACCAAAACCAAATAAATGGTTGAAACGCTTAATGTTTGAAAGTGTTTGTAATGTTTTGGATTGAGTTTGTATAATGCATGTGATGTGTTGGAATGATCCTCTGGGCTTTCCAACTCACTCCCATTCTAATTTTCAAGAATAATTGGGTGTAGTACACAACAATCTACGTCAAAAGACTTACACTCATATTGGACACCTCTTGGGGAGGTTAGTCAGAATAGAAGACTATAGAGGTGGTGTTCTATTTATTTTACTGAACCAATTTTGCATGTATTCATTTTGATTTTGGATTTCAATGACTCAAGTTTTCAAATGATTTTGTATATTTCACATTTACTATTTGAAAAGAAAATTTTGAAGTGATTCCGCTGCGTAATTTGAAATTGTGATCTATGATTTTTTATTTAAGTTATTTTCATTTAACTCTGAGAATTTGTTGAACACATGAAGGTTAATTCGAACCGTTGTTCCTATGGAATTATGTTTTAAGTACATTTCTTTGAGGCTAGTTGACGGACTTGAATTTGAAGGAAAGGATTTTGACAAAGGAAGACTTTAAGTAGCATATCGATTTTCAACGGGTGACGATCCGCACGTGAGATAACACGTGAACGGAGGTTCAGTGAAAATTGGAGTGTTATACTGGGCCTACGACTAAGTTGACCAGAAAAGGAGAGAAGTTCATTTGGAATGAGAAGTGCGAGGAATCTTTCTTAGAGTTGAAGAAGAGGTTGACTTTAGCTGCAATTTTAGTTACCCTTACTCGTGGTGTTGGGTACGTTCTACAGATGTGTCATAGAACGGATTGGGTGCTATATTGATGCAAGAAGGGAAAGTCATTACTTACGCCTCTGGACAGTTGAAAATCCATGAGCAGAATTATATTACATATAACCTAGAATTAGCTGCTATCATGTTTGCTTTAAAGATTTGGAGGCATTATCTCTATGGAGAGAGATTCGACCTATTTTTAGACCATAAGAGCTTGAAGTATATCTATACTCAGAAAGAGCTAAACTTGAGACAATGGAGATGGATAAAGTTTCTGAAAGACTATGACTTCCAACTCCACTACCATCCAAGAAAGGCTAATATTATAGTCAATGCCCTTAGTAGAAAGTTCAATGATAGAGATGAAGAAAAAAGGCAAATGTATCAGTTGATCAATGATTACAGTCTGAATGTAACTTCAAACGAAAAGCAGGCATACCTATGTGCATTGGTTTTTACCAACTAGACCTGCTATGGTAGATTAGATGTAATACCCCGACTCCGAGACTTTCAATTGGATTTAACCACAACACAGGTCGGGTTAGTATTACTTTACAAGTACACAACTTGACTTCTTATTCCTTTATCTCACGCCTCATTGAGATTCAAGAGTACTTAAACCAAAATTTATACACAAAATTCAATAAGACAATTACATAAGAGATAAAAGATAACTTTTCAAATCTTTATTGATTTAATAAAAGAGAGTACATAACTTAAAAATAATAAAAGAAATTAAATTCAGAGGAAGTCTTACATTATAGATATTCAAAATTTGGGCTACATGCCCTTACATTCAAATATAGAAACTTTCTAAAATTAGAACCTATCTAATATCAAAGCCTTCATGTGATTAAATCCTTGAAAAATAAAAGAGGAAATGTGATCACATAGCACAATGGATATTTTTCAAACAACCAAATTACTAATTTTATCTAACAACACATTCAAATTCAAACACTTGTAAAACATTAGGCGTTTCAAACATTATTTTGTTTACAGTTGTAGATTTGACTGAAAGGGTTTCAAGGCCCTTAATGTTCTTATAAAAAAACCTCCTTAGAGTGAAAGGCATTTCTTTTTCTATATTCATTGGACTTAGGGTCTCACCCATATTTGATGTATTTCAGACTTGAACCATGTGAACTAATCACAAGTAAAAACACCCATAGTGACCTTCATGTTCATTGTGACAGTACGTGGTTCTTAATCCCAAGATCTTTTATTTAATCTCGTATTCATGAATCATAAATGAAATAAATTCAGCATGTTTAACACATGAACATTTAAAGCATGAGAATTAGCACATAGCATGCATCATACTTTAAAATAAACCTAAATATACATAATCTAAGCTTGGCATAGTTTCATGATCAACAAACATGGCATACATGCAAATCTGAATTTTAAATCATGTTTTTCAAACCTATATGTGCATACTAAACTGAAATCAAGCATATATAAACGTAGTATTAAACTAAACAAGTAAAATGGAGGTTTTAGAAACCACTTCCACCTTAATTTGAAGATCACTAAAATTCTAGCAAAGTTTCCCTTCTTCAAAACGTATGGCACTCAAAGACAACTCAAAAACACTCAATTAAACACCAAAGCGCTCAAGAATAGTTCAGGATCACTCAAGAACTAAGGGGTTGCCAAGAAAAGGGCTAGAGAAAGTCAAGAAGGACTAGTATGTTCTTACTTAAGAACAAAGAAAAAGCGAACATAAGGGGGCCTTTATATAGAGGTTCAAAAGTACAAGGGGGGATGTTTTGGGCAAGTTCACAAGAGAACCTTTCCATACACAAATGTGGATGGTTTTGCATGGTTTGGGCAAGTAGACCCACTAGGGTTTCCTATTCATGTGTGAGCACAATCTCACATGTGGGACCACTTTCCCTCTCTCTTTGGATGTCCTCATGAGAATCTGAAACCTTTCTTTGTTGGTTGAAATCTAATTTGTGAGCAAGGGAAACATTCTTTTTTGGTTCGTTCTTGGGTGTCAAGTATTTCTTTTCTTGTAGCATAGAATCTTCTTTAGTTTCCCTCACTTGTGTGCATGATTTAGACTATGGGCCCACTAGGAATGTTCCTGATTTTGTTTACTTTATCTTAGTAGACGTTTTGGCATGTTCCTAACTTGGAAACTTCCCATTTCACTCATGTGAGCACATGAGGATGGCTAGGGTTTCGCATGAAGGATATGATGGTCATTCCCTTAGGTGGCGCCAAGATTAGAGCATCTTAGGTTTTAGGAAAGTTTCCCATTTCTTTTTCTTTCTTATTTGGACGTTTTGAGTGGGGTGTACACTATCATACTTGCTTGTGTACGTGGGATCATCCTTTCATGGTTTATAAACAAGCATGGGACGGCTCACATCTATGTATCAAGTGTGTGTGAGGCTAGTTTAGGGAATTATTCCTTATGGGACATTTTAGTGTGTATGGGGCATGGGTGTACATGATCATGACATGTTATTATCTTCTCTCATGGGAATTGCACATGCCATGGGGTGTCTTGGGTATTTAACACCCATTTTTGTGTTCACATGAAATTAATAAAAATTCTAATCTCATGTTTGGCTAGGATTTTAGTCCTTTAGCACATATTTTTGGGTTCAACATGAAATCAATAAAACTTCATAACTTCTATTTGGCTAAGGTTTTCTCCATTTTCTTTCCTAATTTAGATCCCACTTAAGTATATTATGCAAATGAACCCTTAATTGGGCAAATCTAGATCAATTGGGTGATTTGTCTCATTTCATTTCACTTCGTTTCATTTCTGTTTCTCAATTTTTATTCCCCTGAGGGGTTTTTGAGCAATTAAACTGGTTAATTGATCATTGATATGAATTGGTCTCATTTATCCTTATAATTTCATCATTTCCTTTCATTTAGTACAAATTTTTTCAAGTTATTACATTAGAGATGAGTAGAAACACAACAAATGGATTATGGACCAGACAAAAGATGTCAAGCAAGGCAAACACACCAATTTGAAGATCGATGCCGAAGGTACCGTGATACTTGGAGATAGAGTCTGTGTACCAGAGAATGGGCAAAATAGAAGGACTATACTAGAAGAAGCTCATCAGATCAAGTACACAATGCATCCAAGAGGTGATAAGATGTACCAAAACCTCAAGAAAACTTACTGGTAGAGAGCTATGAAGAGGGACATAACCAAGTATGTCTCTAAATGTCTAATCTGTCAGTAGGTAAAGGCCGAACAAAGGAAACCCTCGAGGATGTTGCAACCATTTTAAAGATTTTGATTTATTTATTTTTTTTTTCACACTCCTGTGCTTTCGTAACCATGCGATTCCTCTTTTTTTTTTCATTGTATTCATTATTGGTTTACTGATGCATAGTTTACATTATTATGGGGTGTAATTTTTTTTTTTAGTCTGTTCTCTCTTTTTTTCTCTCTTTTTGTTTCTCTTTTTATTTCTTGTTCGCCCAACGCAAAGGAGCAAACAAGTATATATATATAAGGTGGAAGATATTTGATTTATTTATTCTTGTTCGTGAGAATGAAGAAGTTTTATCTTTTTTTTCTTTCTTTCTTCTTTAATCATTGTGATTTCTAGTAAAGTATTATATTTTTTTGTATCATCATCCTAGATTTATTTATGCACAATTTACATGATCACAGGGCATAAAGTATTTGTATTTTTATTTATTTCCCTCCCTTGTTTTTTTATTATTACATTTTTTTTGCACATTTCGAGCCTATGTAATCATGCGAGCCCTTATTTATTTATTTTTTATTCATTCGTGTTTTTTTTCTTTTTTTAGAGTGTTATTATTATTATTATTTTATTAAACTATTAAGTTATTTTATTTATGTGCAATTCACATGATCGTGGGACATAAAAATATTTTACTTTTATTTACTTATTTATATTTATTTATTTATTATTAAATAATCTATTTATTTTAGTTTATTTTCATTTTTTCCCAAAAATTAGAAATATGTGATTTTTTATTTTTTCTTTATTTTCATAATCTTTTACTTATTTTATTTATTTGTATTTTAAGTTTTCAAAATCACGTGTGTTCATTATAGATTTTTTGGGGTATTACAACTTACCCCCTTAAAAAAATTTCGTCCTCCAAATTTAAATGAATAGGTTACCTGCATGATGTTGTCCCTATTGTGGATGATGACCCTATCCATGTGTCTACCACTGTTGCTAAGGGACTAGAGCTAGTGCTCTAGTAAGACAATACTTGGCAATATGTCCTCTTTGGCTGCACATGAAACGCAACCCCTTTTCCCAACACTTTGGATACAAGTGCTTCTGTAACCGGTGAAAATCTCCATCTCTCAAAGTACTTATTCCTTATCTTACGACCCTTTGGTCAAAGTCATTTTTTCGTGTTATTCTTACTACCATGACTCTAGATTCATGTTCTAAGTTTTTGATTGTTCCGTAGTCTATTGGTTTTTGCTTCTAAGTTGTACTTTAAGGTTTCCATCCCTCGTGTATTTTTTAGGGTGATGGAGTTGTTTGGTTTAGTGTGATAATACTCAAAAAATATATATATATATATATAACATGAAATCAATAAGTCAATCAATCAAGCAATACAGGCTAGCATAGTAAAATTTCAAGCTTTTTATCTGTGCCTTCGGGTCCGTGTGTCCCATACCACCCTCGCCCATCATCACAGGCTTCCACTAAGTGTAACATCTCGAAAAGTTCATATGAAATTTGAATTTTACTTAGAAAATTATACGGAATTGATGGATGAAAATTTTGGTAAATCTCAGTTTAGCCAAATAAGGAATAAAATCAATTTAATAGATTTTTGGAAAAAAAAATATATGAATATAATGTATATTATGGGATATCATAGCTAGAAATACAAGGATATGTGCAATTTTTTTTTATGAAAACAAGATTAGAAATTCAATTGGGATCAAGGTTTGGTAAAAATCTGAAAATTAAACAAGAAATTCGGTTGAAAAATAAAAAAAATAAACTTAAAACACATCCAACGACTGCAAACCGTAGATCTAAATCAGATCTCATGATTCGACGGCCACGATCAGGTCCGCACCAACGCAGGAGTGCACCAAATCATCAAGATCAAACGGCGACAATCGAATCCATCAAATCCAACGGCTCACAACGCAGGCGCAAAAATAAAATCATGAAACTGAACACTGCACTCGAGGATGATCGTGCGACCAGAATTGGTTTCGTTGATCGCGAACAAGATCTATACACCGTGATCAAGGTCCATCCGACGATCTAGATCAAAGCCACGTTAGTTAATCGTGAACCGTGCTGCACTTGAGGAAGATCCAACGGTCCGATCGAAGACATTTTTCAGATTGATCGCGAACTATTGATGCGCTCGAGGAAATCCAACGGCCAAGATCAAAGGCTCCAATTTTCGTTGATTGATCCAAAATTAATCCGACGGCCGAAATTAAAGGATCCAAAATTAAAAACAAAAATTTCAAAAAAAATACAAAAAATTCAAAAAAAAATCTAAAAAAAAAGGTTTCTAAATCTAAAAATTATTTCTAAAATTCAAAAATTTTGAAAAATACTCATTTTATTCTCAAAATTAGAAAGTACGAAATTAACGAGAATTAGGGTGCTTTATTCAAAGAAACCCTATATAAACCTATATAAACCCCCTTTGAAAACCTATATAAAACCCCCTAGGTTCTTAATTTCTTCATTCTAAAAAATAAGAGTTGAAATTGCATCTTCTTTTCTAAACCTTCTTCTTGGCACCTCTTTCCATCTTCCCTTCTTCTTGCTTGTGTGTGAGAAGTTCTTCTCTCGAATTGGAGAATTAAGTTGGGCAATCTTCATTGGCACTATTAATTGGGGGAATTGCTGTCAAAATTTCTGGAGAAAGCATCACAAGGTGGAAGTGATTTCTAGAATACCCTTCTGTTCTTATTTAAATTCATGGCATGCTCATTGTTTGAGTGTTTTTCACTGAATTCAAAGATTTTCAATTTCAGTTCTAGAATTTTAAATATTTATTTTAGTATTTCAGTTTTAATACATGTTTGAGCAATCATATCATACATGCCATGTTAATATCATGCTTAGGCTTTTAAATTAAAGTATGATGCATGTTTTATGAGTAGTTCATGAATTAACTGTGTATATTCTGAATTTTTGTTTGATTTCATATTTTGAAGTTTATTTTCTGAGATCATGATATGAGAATTAATCAAAGACGACGGTGATAATAACCACGTACCATCATAGTGGTCAAGGCGACACTATGGATGTTCTTTTCATATGAGTTAGGTCATATGGTTTTCAGACCTAAGTACTTGAGGGTCGTGTACCACTGGTGGGTGACCATGTGTAATGGGTTGATGCCGACACATGCCACTAACGAGTTGATGCTAAGTGGGCCCTGTTTACTTACTTAAGAGCATTAAGGGATTAAAGGCCCTTTTGGTCTAAGATTCGACTTGAACAAACTGTTGTTTGAAACACCTAATGATTGCAAGTGTTTGAATTATGATTGTGTTATGAGTTTGAATATGAAAGATGGTTGTTCAAAAAGGACCCACTGGGCTATATGCTCACTCCTTCCTTTCTTATTTTTTAGGAACATGAAACCCATGGAGCAGTTGAATATAGATAGTCCTTAGAAAGTTTCTACAATATTATATTCTTTTTTTTTTAATTTTAAGGGCATGTTGCCCAAAGTTTTTATATTTTTTTACTGAAAAGTATTTTGAAGTCTTCTACTGTAACAATTAGTTTTTTTTCTGAAGAATTTACTACTTTTAATTTCTATTATGAATAAAATAGTTTGAATTTCTTTATCTCTTTTAATTTGCCTTGATTTTATTGAAAGTTTTGTATTCTTGAATTTTTATACAAAGGCACGAGATATTGAAAAAGAAAAGAACAAGTGTGTGTCACTTGTAAAGTAACACCGACCCGACCCGCCATTTTGTTAAGTCTACTATCAAGAGAACGGTGGTTATTTATACTGCTTAAAGATATGGGGGTTGAGGTGTTACATTAAGAGATTTCACTACACCCACAAAATTTCGCAAATGTCTCAATTTCTAAGGCTTCGCAAGTTCTACTATGCTTGACAGTCTCATACCAGTCAAACATAGTGCATACAAGTTCTTCCAAATATACCGATCATTCACCAAAAATGGCCCGTCCATCTTCGAGTCCAGGATTCCTCTATACCCCTAAATCGCTATGCATCCCATATCACATAAAAATCAGGGATACGAGATCCTCTCGATCTCATGTCCTAACTAATCAAGTGTTCGTTTTCACACATTTTCAGTCTCTAGCCTATGTCTTAAAAGCTTTTATTTATGTATATGATCCACTGTGCCTTCGTGGCAATACCCAATCTCTATCTATGGTCTCTAAGGTCTCATCCTTCAACTGAAAGATTTTTTTTGCCGAGTTAACTAGCGACCTAACGACTTAAAGTGACATCTATCTATTTGTTTAAACATTCACCCAGTATATCAAATAACACACTCTGATACCAGCTTTGGTATCAGAAGAATAATCTTTTCCCAGTGAGCCACAACCTTAGCGTTGATACCAGCTTTAGTATCAAAGGAATCATCTTTTTCTGAGTGAGCTACAATCTTAGCTCTGATACCAGCTTTGGTGTCAGAGGAATCATCTTTTTTCTAGTGAGCTACAACATTAGCTCTGATACCAACTTTGTAACACCCCGGCCCTCATTACGTGCGTTTCTCTGGCCCCACACGGAAATGTGCGCTTGTTCAGCAAGAAAAGCCGCAAGACGGTTGTCCACCGAGAGCCAAAGTGCGACTTAATTCATCTACACTCTATCTTTACTTCAAAATTTTCTTTCTAGTTCATTTTTCAAGAAATGATAAAATCAATATAAATAGACATGAATTTTTTTTTGAAATAAAAATTATAAGTAAATTAAATGGATCAGTGACGTTACAAATGAAATGAGAAGCTTCAAGTCTACATATAAACAATTTAAAGATCTTTGAAATAAATCTAAAACATTTAATCACATATAAAATATTTAGTCCAAAGAAAGGGCCATGCCTTGTTTCAAATTAAATTACAAAAAGGTAATAAACAAAATAATTAAGTCTTCCTTAGTATCGGTCGACTTTGGCAACATCACATGTCACCAAAAGGAAAGTGGGGTAAGCTCGAGAACCTAGCAAATCATATAACACATCACTAGCATTATTTAGACCAAAATATAAACATCCAAACACTTTCATTACATTAAGTCATTTCAAATACTTTATTGTTTTTTGTTGCAATTAAAATCGAAAGGTTTCTAGCCTTGGTGTCCCCCTCATGGTTCGAGAGCGAATTCGGAGGTAATGCCTGAGGGTCGGTTACCTTTCAAGACCTTAATGGAGGCCTAAGGTTCAAAGTGACACCCAGCCCTGTAGTCAGTCTAGTTGGGTACACCCACGATGACACCCAAAGGCCAGTCATCACCCTAGTACGTCATTTTTGTCTTAATTTAATCTTCTTTAGTTTCACAATCACATCGCAACTTATACATCACAATTAATATTTCAAGATGCATGCAAATCAATTATACTAGACATCTATGTAACCATAACAAGTAACTAAACATACATCATGAAGTTTCAGCATTCAATTTAAGCAGTCCAATCATTTTATTTATTTCAAGCAATCCTAGCATACTTCTAATTCTCTAAGTAAACAAACATCATGTTTGGTATTTAAAAATCTAAATAATATTATGGAGTCTAGTAATCACACCCATCTTTTTTTTTTTCCGGGTCCCTCGTCTTCAGTGCTGCACTTTGCAAATCCTTAGATTTTTAATCTGAAAAATACAAATCATCTAACTGAGTCCAACATCCTTACTACTCATTCATTTCGAATCTTAAAATAGTTCTTAAAGCTTTGATGTTTTTATTTTATTTTAATTATTTTTTAAAGTACTTGCGAGGTTCATATATATATATACATATATATATATATATA